>ML219218.1:1856-30918 GCA_004785975.1 Popillia japonica
GGACATGTGTCTATAGCAGATACTAATATACCTCAAGCTATGCGTGGATTGCTAGTCCTGGTATATGTCTCGATCTGCTAGCAGATAGTGGTGATTCCTTTACGACATACTATGACGAGATATAATACAGCGTCGAGAGATTCCATAATGTTAAATACAAGGCGCTCACGGTCTATTGTTGGAATCATCTTGTGAACGAGTACAGTTAAGCTCGATCAAGCATTGGCAGCATACCACGTGATTTGAACTTACCCACGTCTCCATCGTTGTATGCTACTCCTGGGGTGTACTACTTCCGACCTTTGGCCGCTAGAGGACATGAGGTTTGATATAGTGGATTTGCCGGAGATATTATAGCAGTAAATTGAAGAGAGAAGTACTGTGAAGTTAGATCTTGCATCCGTAGTTGCGAGGATGAGAACTGGGTTAGTCGAAACCACGTGGTCCGCTGCTAATGTTTGATCTAGCTTCATTGTGCTCATTCGCTGAGTGATTCCAACAATAGACCATTAGTGCCTATTATAGGCATTTTTGTGTTTAATATTGTGGAATCTATCAACGTTACTTTATATCTTGTCTTAACCCTTCAGTAGTCGCGCGGTCTACAATCGTAGACCACACATATTTAAACCAAGATAATTTGAATAAGATGTTTATTGCGCAGTTGTACATTTGAGTAGCTGTCAATTATTCTGTGTTTTAATGATTTAGTAAGCAGATAACAGTGAAGCGGGTTGTTTCTGATTACTACAGACATCGTAACACAAATGGTCTACGATTGTAGACCGCGCGACTATTTATATAACAGTTTCTGTTCAGTGTGCAGATTTTGTTTTCATTACAATTTATTCTAATTTAGGTAAGTGGTGTTTTTTTTGTCACTTTTATATAAATCTTACTTATTGAAAATAAATTTGTGTGTGTGCTTTTGTTTTTTCAGTGATAGAAATGTCGGATTCTAAAAAAAGGCGTGTAAAAGAAAGTAAGTACCCAAATGTGTTCTTGAGATGGTTTGATGAAATGGCAAGCGGTAGTCCATGAGATAACGAAGAAGAAGACGAAATAGAACAAGATATAGTGCAAAGGAGTGACTATGAAACAAATTCTGAATTAGAATTTACTTCAGATGAAGATGAAAGTCTATTCAAAACCAACGGTGAACAAGTTCATGCTACCGAATTTTACATAGGGAAGGATAAAACGACCAGATGGAAAAAAAATTGCGGTCAATAAATTATATTTTGTTGAATTTTTACGACGTAGAATATCTTTTTGTTGTTAGAACCTGACCTCATGCCATTTTAAAACTTCAAAATGAATCTCTTGAATTTTAATTTTTCAACACATAATATGTTGATGCAAATTCCGCAGAAATGTGTGATATACATATACACGAATATATACCTTAAAAATTTTCTCATGGTTTATGATAAATATCTGAAATATTTATTTAAAAAAACGGTCTACATATGTAGACCGCGCGACTAAACTTGTTACAAAATATCGCGCGACTAACATAGGGTTTTAATGTTATTATTGCTACTACTCTTACTAGTAATATTAGCACTATTATTGTATCATCATTATTATTATTTATAGTTTTATTATTATTATTATTACCCTGCTCCGTCACGCCCTTGCTGAAACGTAGCACGGTTGAATGAAGAAGCTCTGGCTCTTACAATCACCCAAGGAAAAGATACTGCTATGGAGTGCAACGGCTTGGCGGAGGAAGCCGCAAATACGACTATGACTCTGATATCTCAGGCCTGCGACACTTCTATGCCACGAAGACGAAAGTTCCTCAACAACAGAACATCTGTACATTGGTGGAATGACGAGATAGCGACTCTCCGGAAGAAATGTCTGCAGCTCAGACGGTGGATAACAAGAGTGAGGCGACGAGATTCGAACGTGGCGGAACGGGAATCTGAAGATTTTAGAAACGCCAAGAAGGATCTCAAGAACGCCATCCACAGGAGCAAGAAGCTCAAGTGGGGGGCGCTGAGTCAGGACGTGAACAACGACCCTAAGGGACTGAGCTACAAGATCGTCATGCGCAAGCTCTCAACAAAGACTGCGAATCCAGTTCTCGAACGAGATAGAATGTTTCTTCCTACTCATCCAGAGTGAACTGAGGAAGTAGAGAACTATTTAGCGAAGATGAATTGTAAAGAACGACGAACTTCCTAGAAAACAGAAAATCGCCTGGACCGGATGGATAGAAGCAGTCAAGGCTGTGGCACACGTGTGTCCAGACCTGCTTCTAGATATGTACAACCGCTGCCTTAGGATGGAACTTTTTGCCGATAATGAAAGTTCCAAGACTGGTGCTGATAAGCTAAGGGAAGGGCGACTCGCGAGCAGTATCAACAACCCGGGAGGGTTGTCCGAGAGACAACATGGCTTCAGGTAGGGACACTACACAATCAGCGCCGTGGCGCAGGCAGTGAACACCTTCGAAGCTGCTCAACAGGAAAATCATTACTCAAGGTCCCTGGTGATGCTGGTCACAGTGAACGTAAGAAACGCCTTCAACTCGGCCTCGGACCCTGTTACAAAGCAGTTATGCGTTACAGTGTACTGATGATTTTAGAGTCGTTTTTTTAAGTATTGTCTCGTTGGACCTACGCAACATTTATCACAGTCTTTGCATTCTAATTTATATACGACGTTACTTGGATCATCTTTTTTGTCTTAGTTTTTAATTTAATTTTTTAATTAAGTTTTTAATTAGTTCCTAATTTTATTTAGTATTTAATTTAATAGTTTTAATTAATTTTTGTCTTAATTTTTAAGTTTTATATATCTGTCTGTTATTGTTTGGTGTGTTCGTATTTAATTTTCTAAGTTAAGTCGTGGATGTATGGAGTTGTGTCATTTTGAAAATATTAAGATTTTAAAAAAAGAAAATAGTTATAAAAATAGATTACCACATGAAATGATATACATTAAAAAAGAAACAGATATTGAAAATTTAAGTGTTATTTATAATAATTTAATCACCTAATCACGCCTGAATTTTATCAAATTAAGCTCTTGACAAGGTTTTTTTGCCATGTTTTTTCCTAGTACCTTGAACAGAATTGTTAGAGCTTGCCAAGAAATACATTGATATAAGGGTCATTATTCTTATGACATAAGTACATATACAGGGTGTTCTCACATAGATTGCAAAATTTTAACCGTCGAATCTTGATATGTAGAATATTTTTTGAAAAAGAATTTTTTACAAAAGTTGTCGTATAAGCGAGAAAAACATTAGTAAAGTTTTGGGCATATGTTTTTCGTTCGGTCTGTACGAAACAAAAAATGCACCACATGAGCTCTTCAAAACTTATCAAGCGATGTTTGTCAACAAATGGGCAAGGTCGCCGTATGTTGGATAAAGGGTCTGTGTAGGTAACTGGCAACATCTGATACTGTTTACATTTAACAATTGCGGAAACAAATAACATACGGGAACAAAATGTTATTCCATTTGTACGTGATTCACTTATACGGCGCGCGCGGTTATGTATATAAGTGCATGGCGCAAATTTCGAGCATTTGTTATGATACTGTCCGTCCTGTAAATGTTGACTATTTTTCAAAAAAAAATACAAGTGACTACAATTTCTTATTTTACGATGGAAATCTTACTAACTTACGTAAGTATACATAATGTTTAATTTTTTTTTCAAGTATGCGAGAACACCCTGTATATGTAGATATAAGTATAAAGTTACATTTCAAAAATATCTTAAATTGTCCACGATATTGTAAACATAATCCTATATATCACTGAATTTCTTTGTCTGTAGATAATTTTGTTGATAGCCATGGCTAGTTGTTTATTAATTGACATGAATTAAATATCAATTTTATTCCACTGTCGAAGTTGTAACGGAAACCTAATAAATTGTAAAGATTCTCGAATAAATTAATCTTTAATCGAATTAATAGTGTCTTAATTGCCTAGAAGTGGAAAAAAAAGGAAAATAAGATAAGTAAGTATATAAAAGATCATAAAAATATATATACTATTACTTAATTATTACGTTACCTAACAATACCACCTATAAGAAGCATTTGTCAAAAAGCAAACGTAATACTATCATAGTATTATTATTAGTAGGTAGTATCATAATTTTTATAATAATTAATTACTAACCGATCGTGAGTAAAAAAAATTACTTGCTAGGTGTATGCTGGAAAATGAGCAGCCTAGATTTTGTGTGTCATTGATTTATTGATTAAATCTGTATAGTATGAAAAGAAGTGGATAATGATACTTGTAATATGCATAGTCTACGAGAATATAATAACCCCGTTTAATTAGCTACATAGTTATATGCCACAAACTGGAAATTTTTTAATGTTTCCGTTTTCGAAATATTTAATCTTTCTCGTCGCATACCATATTATACGAAAATTTTCTCCATTACAATCATTACAATGACGACTAAACGAAAATTTTGTACTAAGCAAAGTTGTATACAGGGTCCTGCAGCTGAACTCCGGTCTTTGAATGCTCATTTGCTATTCAAGTGAGACGTTTTTCTGAAACACACGATGAAACTAGATATTAAGGAGTATATCTTAAAATTATTTCGGCTTATACAGGGTGTCCGTAAAACAATGGGCATAATCACATATATAGTTTTTAAATAGAACATTGTGTATATTTTTGCATTTTTGGATGTCACTGACTATCGTCTATACGTACCTATTTTACTTTTTTATTTGATATGCTTGTTTAGTGGAAATTAATATTTTTGTTAAAAAATCGATATTTACATAGCCCCATTAAAAAAATCAGTACTACCACAAATGTGATGTTTACGATGAAATAATTGGGAATTCCTTTAGTAAGCCATAGAAGAGACTTTGGGCAAAATTTCAAGCTGTTGCGACGTACAGGGTGTTCAGAATCCATGATCAAATTTCGGAAACTTTGACTAACTTTTTTAGATTTTTTTTAAATTGGACAGCCTGTATATTTTTGCATAAGCGGATGCGGATCCTAATTATGAACAATTTTTCATAATATGTTCCTATGACTATCTGTAGTCGTTTTTGATAAAAACGCAAAATTTAAAACTGTCTACGAATTGCATTATTCAAATACATACGTAGATATCAAATGTGCTAGGATTGCATAAATGTGGAATTATGAATACTGCCGAGTTTGTTAATACTAATAAAAAGTTGGGTTACTATAGTGGTAGGTATGTAAATGAATAGAATATAATAGTGTTTCAGGCTTTGAATTTATATTGTAAAAGTTTATTTAACGCGGTATGAATAATTTTAAAGAAGAACTTGTAGATATCTTTGAATTACGTGACAGCGAAAAAAAATGCTTTCTTGCAAGCAGAAATTATGCTCAAAAATATCCTGACAAAAAACAGCCAGATAAAAGATGTTTTAAGATGTTGTTGAAAAGGTTTATAGGAACGGGAAGTGTGAAGTATAAAAAAGCAAATAGATCAAAACTTTTAAGAACTGAGAGCAATAAATTATCGTTATTTTTTTATGGCAACAGAAAATCCCACTTTCAGCCTAAAGAAAATTAGTGAAGAAAGAGAAAGCTATGGGACTTCCGTTCAAGGAATTTGGTAAAAGAATCACTTTCATGGATAGTAGGAAATTCCTTCAGCCATCGCTTGCGTCTTTGTTTGGATGTGTGGAATGTATTTTAAAACTCTATTGTAGTGTATATTTCCTTAGTTTGGTTTATATTTTCCGTTACTTTCATTTTGTTATTTGTTACATATTTTGAATTGTACGATTTTACAAAAACGTCTAGAAATAGTCATACATAATTTATGTAATTAACAAAATTTGTCCATAATTAAGATCTGCAACCGTTTATGTAAAAATATACATCTTTCGTCTGAATGCCTTTTGTCAGGATAGTTTTAGGCATAAATTGAGCATAATACAAAGGTCATGAATACAAGTTCTTTGTTAAAATAATTCATACCGTGAAATAGACTTAAAATATAAATTCAACGCTTGTTACCCTATTATATTCTATTCATTTGCATATCACTATAGTAGCCCAACTTTTTATTAGTATTAACATACGTGGCGGTATTTATATTTTCACATTTTATGCAATCATAGCACATTTAACACCTAAGTATGTATCTACACAATGCATTTCGTACACAGTTTTAAATTTTGCCTTTTTATCAAAAACTACAATAGATAGTCATAGGAACATATTAACAAAAATTGTTGACAATTATGACCGGCATCTGTTTATGCAAAAATATACAGGATGTCCAATTTAAAAAAAATCTAAAAAAGTTAGTGAAGGTTTCCGAAATTGGATCATGAATTCTGAACACCCTCTACGTCGCAACAGCATGAATTTTTGCCTAAATTATGCATCTGTGCCTTGCTAAAAGAATTCCCAACTATTTCATTGTTAAACAGCGCATTTGTGGCAGTACTGATTTTTTTAATGGCGCTATGTAAATATCGATTTTTTAACAAAAGTATTTATTTCCACTAAACAAGCGCATCAAATAAGAAAATAAAATAGGTACCTATAGACAATAGTCAGTGACATCCAAAAATGCAAAAATATACATAATGTTCTATTTAAAAAAATATATGTGATTATGCCGATTATTTTTCGAACATCCTGTATAATCCAAAATAATTTTGAGACATACTCCTTAATGTCTAGTTTCACAGTGTGTTTCAGAAAATCGTGTCACTTGAATAGCAAATGAGCAATCAAAGACCGGAGTTCAGTTGCAGGACCCTGTATTATGTATTATCAAGAGTTTTGTGCCGTCGAGATGTGCTGTCTCTCCAGTTGGCGTGTAGTGTCATGTTAGACACGGCCGCCCAAAGATAGTAGGTGTACTTATCAATTGTTATATCATGTGTTTGAGATTCAGGTCAACTTAAAGGCGCGAAATTAGAAATTTAAGTTGGGAGTAAAATACGTTTTCCTATCGTTATACAGTGAAACCTGCCTAAGACGGACCCTTGATAAAACGGAAAACTGTTTAAGGCGGAAAATTTTCATAGTCCGGAATCGTCCTCGTAAAAAAACATAGCAACTGTACCTTTTTAAAACGGAACCTGTTTAACGCGAAACCGTACTAATAAATTTAGACCAAAAAGTATTGTGAACCTCCATAAAACGGAATCGGTTTCCACCATAAATAACAGAGTTTACATACTTCAAATGACCGGCAACGGTCCTTGGCTTGATTTACAGACTATTTCTGACGGCCACCTATGAAGGAAACACTTTGTCTATTGAAAAATGTATCACACGTGTGGATTACTAGTTAAAACGACTCAATAGGAAGACGGAATACAAAGGGAATACACATAGTTGTGCACACATGTTCGATCTTTTGTCGGACGTTGATAAAGTAACGTTCATACATATATTTATATCAATAAAATAAAATAGGTATGTATGTATAAATGTGTTCCTTTTTCTGCAATATGATCTAGATACTTGCCTATTTTGTCTTAGAACTTTAGCAAATTCGTTAAAATTTTGGAATTTCACGCGTTGGTATGCTTTAGATTGGACGGTTGAATGAAACATTAGAATTTCATATTTTAATCCATATGTATAATAACCTGAGTAAAACGGAAACCTGTGTATAAAGGAAAATATTTTGGTCCCAGTCGATTCCGTTTTAAACAGGTTTCACTGTACATAGCATAAATCGCTTGTCATATTGCTTATGTTACGTTTTTGTCTATTTTCGCCAAAAATTTATATTGCTTTTTGTTCAAAATGGTTTTTTCGTGTCGTTGTTTTGTATATTTTAAAAACCTGATCTTTTGAGATATATTGAAGGTATTTTAATCCAATAAAATAAGACTTCTAGTTTTAAAATTACTGTAAGGAAATTATTTATTTGCCAGTACCAATCTGTATATTTGGTTGCCTATGGTTCTCACCTCAAACCTTTATGAGCACATTGTACGTAGACTACCGTGATAATAACTAATTAAACGCTGCATGGTATTTACAGCTACACATATACACGGAGATATTTTTATCGCAATTGATAATATACAGTACGTTTACTTCGACAGTCGCCAGCTAAGAAAGAGACCGACAACGTTGTAGCGGCATCGCATCGGGTCGTAATATACATATGTACATATACACAATACGTACGCCTGTAGATCTTCCCAGCGTTGTCCGTTCTTAGCTGACTGGGGTGAAAGCAGACATACTGTATACGTCTCCTAAGAGTAAATACAGTTTGCTGCTTCTATTGAAAAAATTTCTCTATATATTTTTCGTGTTCTTTTCAGAAAAATAATGAAGTTGTATATACAAATGGGTTCATCTAGAGAATGTACATGTTTGCACGTAACATCATATCCGATCTAGCAAATTAGGGATTCTAAAATTTGAGACAGTTGTGGTCACTAAATTTCCCAGAAATTTTTCGTTAGCGCCACTATCAACATTTCTTTTTTATGTCTTTTGTATTTTTTTTAAATTATTTCGTTTCATTACATCTTTTCAAATAGTTCTTTTTAGAGCTCATGAAAAGCTCCGGTAAAACTATTTGTAACGATATCCACAATTTAACCCTTGTACAAGTACTTAATTGTAAAATTTCAAGGACTGCAATGGTATTTCATATGGATGACACATTTTCGTAGTAGGATCCCAAAACGCAGATAGAATCTGGGTTTGCCCTGTACAGTCTGCTTTCAATCAATTTTCTGACGAATATCCCCAAGTAAATATCGATTATGAAACCTTTGGCCACCGTAAAAATGCTATTGTAAAGCGATTTCAGAACTGACACTATATATGTTAGGTAAAGTCTGTAAGAAGACCTAGTATATTAATTGAACCAGCGTTTGATGACATCTAGACCCGTATTGACCAGAGTCCCACAAAACGTACACTATCAGCACAAACAGATAATTTTAACAATGTATAAAGAACATATTTATTACACTCTAACCTTCTAGGTTTATCTGTAAAAATTTGTTCAAAAGTGTTGAAGGAGTAATTGCGTGTGCACCCATATCAGGCGTTATGCCCATACTATACCCCCTATACTATAAACATTTAAATAATGATGTATTAAATTGCACTTTCTTTACTGATGAAGCATTGTTTTAGTTATTCCGACATATTAATTCGCAAAATTATAGAACTTGAGCAATAGAAAATCTTATAGCTTATAGCTGACACGGTAATGCGCCCAATTAGAATAGGCGTATGGATTACAATATTACGGCAAAAAGTTATAGGGCCCATTTTACCGAGCAAATCATTTTTTTCATTAAATTCTAACAGAACTTTAAAAACACGTAAGACATTACGGATAAACTCCAGTAACTAGAGACACCACATTTTTTAAATTAATTCGGAACACCTGTTTCGACGACGGGTGGATTGTCATCATCAACCCAATATCGAATGAGGCAACATTTTTGACAACTAACGGTTAAATAATATCTCTTCTAGAAAGTATTTACAAAACAGCAATAAATCCATGCCTAAAACTGACCTAATCGCTGAGACATGTTAAGAATAACCGACTTTTAAGAGCATTTTAAACAAGACGGAACTTTCCCGAATTGCCAGTTCCTGTTTCATTCGGCATTTGGTTGGTAATGACGACTCACGCATCATTGAATCAGGTGTCCCGAATTAATTTAAAAGTTATGGTGTTTGAAGTTACAGGAATTTACCTGTATTAGACGAGGTCACAGTAGTTGAAATCACATACATAAGATATTCAAGATTGCAAAAAATTAATGAATAAACACAACAATTAAAGTAAAGGAAAACATTTCATAAGATCAATATCAAAAATGTTAGGTTACTTCGTTATACTAGCAAAAACTGATAGATGCTTCTTTTAGCCATAACGCGTCTCGTACTGCATTTTCTGTCTCTCCCCCACACTACTTCTAGCATCATCCGTCGCCGTCGCCACCAACTCGTCGTGTTGAAATCCTACAACTCGCCCATCCCTGCTTGTTTCGTCCTCGAATATAGTTTCAGCCTTTTCGCAAGAAACGTCGTAGTGTTCAATTGGGTTCTGCTCAGGCCTTATGAAGTCAGCTGCTGTGAATGCTGCATATGAGCCCAGACGTTTCTTAGTTTTTCACCATCATAGCAATCATGTACTCTTACGGCTGTTATCTTGTAAGGTCCCAAAAAATTGGATTTAAATTTTCCTTAAGTGGCAAATTATGTACTCTTAATGACTACGTCTCCTATTCTGTACTTACGCTTGGTATTAAAATTTTTCCTATTTTCCTCCTTTTTAGAATGTCTTCTTTAGCTGCTAATCTATTTTTTTCTCTTTCGTCCTTGTATATATTGATATATTCTGATTCTATAATTTCTTTGAGTGTCAAGTCAGCAGGTAACCGTAAGTCTACAATTTAACGGAGGTAGTATTAATTGCTCTTTGGTATGTTTTGTTAAAATACAGCTGCACATAGTCTACTTATTTATACCAACTAGTCTCATCATTCAAAGACAATTTAGTTAAAACGGTATGATTAGTTGGTTAATTCATTCTACCTGTCCATTAGCACGTGGTACTCCACTTGTAATACGCATTCAATATTATCATTCTGATAGTATACTTTAAATTGTCCTGATGTAAAAGCCGTTCCTCTATCAGCAATAATTCTTACAATTAGTGGATTGCCAAAATGACTCTGTTGAATCTTCATTGTAGATAAACTATCTCTGCTATAAAAGATTTCGTTGGATATACCCACACAAATTTAGTGAAGCCATCGACTACAACCCGAAGATACTTGTAGCCCTTCATAGTTGGTAGAAGAGGACCATATGGTACGTTCATAAAGGAAGATCCTCTTTAAAGATAGGATTGAGCAAGCACCCTTGTTTGCCGCCAATACTCCCGTAATATGAAGCTCTCAGTCTTTTTAACAGCAAAATGACCATTTTCTTTGTGTGCTCTTCATATAATATCGTAGCTCATTTGGTTAGGTAGCCAGTAGGTCTCTACCACCACAAACCTTGTGCAGTAAATCATAACGGAGAAAATAGTCTTTATGTTCATGTCCAGCCTCTATCAACTTTCTAATGGTATTTAAATACTCATATTCCTTTTGCTCCACTTTAAGCTTTTGCAAGAATTTCGAGTTTACTGTGAGCATCACTGGATTTATTGATAGTAAATCCAGGTGTTCCATTTTCTGTCCACTTCTATGCTCTATTTGGTAATTAAATTCATCTAGTACGAGTGTCCATCTAACTACTATTGTAATCAATTTTCTTCTTATTGTCACTGTACAAGTGGAGCTGACCGTACCCAAGTTTGCTCGCATCTGTATATAACTCAGTCTCTTTTCCGGGGTTATATAGTGCTAACACTGGCCGATTTGTTAACAATTTTTTAGCTGGTTACAAGCTAACTGCTGTGCTTCTCCAAACACATATTTTGCATCTTTCTTTAGTAAGTCACTTAACGGCTTAGCTATTAGTGCATGACCGGCAATGAATATTCGAAAGTATCCGGTCAATCCCAGAAAACTTTGGACTTGTTTCTCTGTCGGGTCATACTTTTTCCCAATCACCACGATTGGCTGCACTGCGCAGTTGTCTTCGTGTTCTTCTTGTAGTAGAATTTCCTCCATCTTCACAATTTCTCCTTCATGTTTTTTCGAAATTATTTCTATTTTTTTTTTTCTTGACATTCTCATGATTTCTTCCACATTTACATCATCTTTCAACAACGCTTCTCTTATATCTTTATTACCTTGGGTATCTTATTCGGCTTTAATTCTTTAGCAGCTATTATTACCCGAGCCTGATTTAACAATTCGGTGCGGTAGAAGGAATGTCATCTCCATTGCTTGTTAAGGTACAATGTGGACAACTGTCGGATATCTAAGGTTATAAATATCCATTTCCACCTTTATGTTTCCTAAAGTCAATACTTCTGTGCCGCCTAAACCACTCAATCTAGTCTTGTTTAAAGTACTCATCTGACCTGATCAGGTTCAGGTTACTCCCAGTATCAATGAAAGCTTCTGTTCTTACACCACTCACTTCGACATCTTTAAACATTCTTTTTAATCCACAAGCTTTCTTAAGTTGGGTGGATTTGTTTCCTTTTTATTAGGACATTTCGAAGCAATATGTCCAAAACTGTTACAAGAAACGCATTTTGTAGCCTTTTCTTTAAATCGACGTTGTTTTATTTTATGGTCTGCTGCTCCACAATCGAAAAAATTTGGTCCGCTAACAATAGCCTTTACATCTTTCGGAAATGTCTTCATTCGATCTTCTCCATCATAGGTACGCATATTCGATTTCATTGCTTCATATGTTTCGAACAACTTTTTGAGATCGTTGATAGTTTTCGCTTCATATAGGATGACTTTGTTGTACTCCGTATTTCAGCGAAAATGTGTTCAATAAGAGCCGCTTCTTCCACATTTCCTAGGTTAGCAATGGTGATCATATTAAGCACATATTCTTGATATCATTCTTCCTTCGTCTTCTTTCGCTGTGTTAACTGTCGATGTACCATTGCACTGTTAAATATTTGGCTGAATTAAACTGCGATGTTTTTCTTAAATTCTTCCAACAACTTTATAGTTGGTTGCGCTTCTAACCAAATTTTAGCTGTTCCACATAATAATGTATTAGCACATACCAATATTTGTAATAGCATCCAACCAAATAAAGCAAAACTCACTTCCAAATTTTCAATTCATTTCGCAACTTGATAATTTTTGTTTTCACCAAATACTAGTAAACCACTTTGCAAATCTTACACACTGTTTGTGCAATAACAGGGTATTTCCCGATTCATCAACTCCATTTCTTTCTTTAACAACATCATTAAAATGTCTGCACAGCCTAGTGATTGACACATTTCCACATGGGTTGCTTTAGATGATTTAGGTTTATTGCTGTCAGCCATTATTATTTTAAAAATATTGTTCGTTCACTATTGTCCCTTTAATCACTTTAAATTATTCACAACTTTGATTAATATTTAATCAGTCCTTCTGTTTACAAAATATCTTCAACGGATATTTATAGTGTCTCAAAATCTATACAGTTTTAATTACTTTATCAACTTTATCACTTTAAAGTCTCTTAATAAATTCTACATACCACTTTTAATGTACTTTTCAACATTCAGAGTGTAATTTATTTTGACAGTGTAGCTTGGTATTTTACAATGTAATCACTTTTATGTTAGTTTTTTTATATTTCAACAGTTTTTTACAAGTCTCTGCTGCCTCCACTCGAAATATACTTACCAACTTACCAGACTTGTCAACATTTTCTTTCAGATAAAATGTTCATAAAGAACGCTTTTTTAGGTTAGTTATTTCTGGTAGTTTTCGCGTCGCATAACCACTTTAATTTTAACATAATTTTGTCCCTTCAACTTTCGCCACTTTGCTTGGACAACTTCATTTAAAGAAAACACTTCTTCTATTCTCTTTACGACTTTTTACTACTTTAATACCACTTTAACGTCGCACCATTCCATGATTTCATTAGTTTTCCTTTTTTTTCAAAACATCCCGAATTTTGTAGTTGTAATAAATAAACACAACAATTATTAAAGTAAAGGAAAACATTTAATGAGATCAATGACGAAAATGTTATGTTATTTCATTATACTAGCAAAACCGGATACATGCTGCTTTCCGCCATAACGCGTCTCGCACTGTTTTTTCTGTCTTTCTCCCACACTACTTCGAGCATCATCTGTCGCCGTCGCCACCAACTCGTCGTTTTGAAATCCCACATAAATATATTGGTTACACAGTATAGTTTTTGTTAGATATCTTGACAAGAAAAAGTTTCTGAATGAATTTGTTGATGTATCTATACGTCTCTGCGCATTCTTTAATTATTGATACTAAAATAAGTGTAGCAAAGAAAAATATATGTGTCTACAGGACAAAAATATTATTTTTAGGAAGCATCATGATTTATGACTAGTTTAATATGAAAAAAGCCGGCGGCTATTGACAATGTAAACGCAGCAGCTGTGGTAGTAGCGCAAGTGATGTGAATAAGTGCGGACAATAAGGTTAAGGTTATGTCGAAGCCAAGAATCGATAAAAAAGAAAGGGAGCAGGTGCAATATAAAGCGTAAGTCAAGTAGTCGCAATTCTGTGTCGAAAGAGGAAGAGTTGAAGCGAAGGCTAGTGATTTACTAGGTATATGTCGTCGCGTATGCCAGGATACTCCTACACTGCCGAATAAAAACGAAAAGATTGCATAACAGCAAACTTCTGTAAAAAGATTTCTTTTATATGTACATATATTCTTCATCTGTTTTTACAGTTGTAGTTGTTAAGTTCCTTAAGTAGTTAGAAATTATGACAAACAATATCACTAACTGAAATGAGTAGCTTCTCATTCTATATCCGCTAAACTGTACAAAAAATAAGTAAGCAATGTTTTCTCCGTATTAAAATGTCTAAAAAAGTGATATTAATATTATATTAATATCTACAGTCTCAATGTAGGAGGACCAGACATGCGAGGTTCGAATGCTGGTCTCGGCGCTTGTAACGTACTCAGTTAGGATAGCCTCCATTGCAATACCATTCGTTATTGGAAAACAATTAACAACACAGTACTACTTACGGCCAAGTAATATTGCGAGAAATACTACAAAAACACGTCTGGAGTAGTATTGTAACAAAAAATATAGCTTGGAAAGCCAGTGCAGTTTCATCCGTCACAAATACAAAAGCGGCTTGCGTATGTTGTCGATTAATTACCGACTACGTTTCAGGTAGTGTAGTCGATATGTGCAATCGTTGCCAAAGTTTGAAATACTAATCACGAGATTGCTCTAGTAACACTTCTGGACATAGAAGCAACCTGTGATAATACCTCGCTTAAATCAATGACAAGAGCCGCCAGCAATCGTGGTGTGGAAAACACTATTTGTAAGTGCATCAAGACCATGCTGGAATGACAACTCATTGAAACATCATTAGTAGGTGAAACAATCAATCGGTGCGCAGAAGATGCCCCAAGAGAAGAATTCTGTCGCCCATATATGAGACTTTATCATTGACGAACTACTTATAACCTTGAACAATGTGGGCTACTATACCCAGGGATATGCTGCTGATATTGCAATACTCATAGTGGGAAGAAATGCAAGTACTAATTCAGAACTGCAAAAAGCTACGAAAACAACAGACGGGTGGTGTAGACAGGAAAACCCGGGAGTTAATCCTGCGAAAGAAACACTGGTTCACTTTATGACAAGAAGGAAGCGGGATAGTCTAAAACCACCAACACTTCATGATGAAGCAGTGCATTTTAGTCAAGAAGCAACATTTTTAGTATTAGCTTTAACAGATGGTAGATAATTGGAAATGACCACTAAGAAAACAAAAAGGTTGCTGTAGACTGCTGTGGTAAGACCTACACAGAAGCATGCAATTGCAAACCTCGCAAAGGTACAGAAATTAGCTTGTCTGTATATTACCGATACCCCCAAAAGCACGCCAACAACCGCTATAGAAATCATGTTATACCTACTTCCTTTGGATATTTATATGGGGGTGAGGTAAGAATGGGACACTTGACTGAATAATTCGGGGCAGGCCAGGATATCCATCGAGATTACAAACCCTATCTTTGATATGGTCTCTGACACAATGACACTCAAGCTCAAGAAACCTGGAGTGTAAACCCAGATCTGCCATACAGACGCGTCAAAGAGTTGGAACGAAAGATTCCAGAGCAGGTATACCGTGTGTCAATAGATTCATTCTCAAGAGATAGATAATTGGTTAAATGAGATGAAATTCTGGTAAAGTGGTATTTAATCCCATGAAAAGCTTTTGATATTTAACTTGGTTCAGATGCTGTGGCAAAAAAGTGAATTTTTGGAAAATATTGTCCCACATGTAAAGCATGAACTTTTCCAGTTATATGTTTAAACGAGTAACACGGCATCTGTTCTTGAAATTGTTTTTGTTCATACTATCACGTGCAAAAACGGCAGATGCCACGGTATATATTTTGCCATTGTTAGCATGTCTCTCTTCTTATTTTCCCAGCTACGGGCCAGGAGGTGATTGTTGGCCACATAAGTTCGGATGGGTGAAGCCTATAGATATACTTGACCTCTTCACTTTTTGTAGTTTGTTGGCAGCAATTATCTTTCACAGAACTGTCAGAAAGGAACCAGTAAAGAAAGGGTTAGTGGACAACATACCAAGCCAAGCCTCCTCAACAGAATATTTCCAAAGTCGCCTCTAGCATGGTTGACAAGTCGAGTTACCGAGACCTTGTGACCTCTCTCACCTACCAGAAGCTTTTAGCCTTTAGCATGGTCTACATGTCGAGTTACCGTGACCTTCCCTTGCCACTTTAAGGACTAAAATAAGAAGAAGACGCGTACAATTGTGTTTGGAAGTAAATAGTGAAACCTTCGAGCACCAATTATAATGTCATTTGTGTATCAAATTTCTGTTTAGTCCGCTGCTGATTGCTTAAACATCATTTGCTGGACAAATTTTGTGAACACTAAAATTTTAAATTTTATCCAAACGGTCTCAAATGCATTTGTTAAACACAGGTATGGAAATTCTTTCCACGGCTTTCTTCTCGAAAACGGTTTCTTTTGCTTATTTTGATAAAGTTGTGAAACTGGACCATATCGTATGATACATTGTTATTATCAGAAAAACAGCTTTATTCAAGAATGTAAAAATGCAATGTGGAGCCCATAAGAAAAAACAAGATTGACTACCGTAACTTTTGAATCCAGAATACCTTGGAAAAAATAGATGGCACATTTGGTTTCCTTGTAAAAAGGTGCCTTAATAGTGTCTGAGTTAGAAACGTATGCGTTTATCGGTTTTCGATATACAAAGTAAAAACGGAAGTTTAAAATATTACTTTTCTTCAAAAATCTCAGCGACCCCCTAGAATTTTTTAAGTTTCTCGGCAGCATATTTTTTCTCTCCCAAATGCGCAGGTTTGCCCTAATTTAACAGATTTTCTATCTCTTATAATAGCCGAGTTCCCCATGCGTGCGCTCGAAAATGTGCCATCCGGTATATTACTCGTGACTGTATAATTTGATCTTGCTCTGGATACTAATGTCAGGTGTCGGGCCCTATTCGGAGGGTGTCTTTGAGTAGCACTATTATAATATTCGAATTCCTTCTAATTAGAAACAGAAATAAGATGTTGACATTAAAGGGAAAGCCATAAAAGGGAAAGTAAAAACTTAATACGCCATCATCAGCACCCAGAGCAAATTTTATGTTTTCAACCAGGTTCCTTTCTGAGCAAATAACACCTAAGTAAGTTATATCTAGATCACACAGTGTCTTCAAATCCAGGCGTAATTTGTTTTTAATCTTTCATTAGTCCCGAACGAGAATTGTACATACATATGTAATGTATTGTACATTATACAACACAGATTATTTGCGTTGGTAACACCGATTAAGCACTTCCTTTTTAGATACAAAAATACCTAGACAAATAATTGTGTTCGTTCAATTCGTTCGTTTCTATTTCTTACAGCTTATCAAATTGCATTAATATTCATACATGTATATATAAGAAACTTTACTTTCGCACCATGAAGAAGTGAACGTGATGCTCCAGGGCTATGATATACAGAATGCCGGGTGAAAGACCACGTCCTCATGCACCACACGTAAATCCTCCCGACAAACATAACACTTAAGATTGGAAAAAAGCAAATCCAGCAGTCTGCCATTAGAGGGAAAAACATTATTGTGTTGTGTTAAGTTTAGTAAATTGGAAAAACCTAGCAAAGCTTGTGCTAAAGACGAGGATACTCCCATAGAGAAACTCGGTGTATTGAAGTCACCAACAATAAGAAGTCGTTTGTTATTAAGAAAGTTTTGAACATGAAGCGATGGCGTTCTGGGGATGTATAATACATATACATATAAAGTACTAGAATTTAAAGTTAACCGGCATCCCACTATGTCTAAAAAGGGTAGCTGCGTAGTTAAATCTTGCAGGTCCATAGATTCCATGAGCCAACTCTTCCGACAGGCAAGTAATACTCCTCCCCCACAAATTATTCTAGTTGCGGCAAAATTTCTATCGTTCCGAACAACAAAATATTCCGAAGGAACGAATTCCTTGTTAGCAATACCCTCACTCAACCAACTATCCGTCAATGCGACAATGTCGTATTCACACACACTTGCACCACAAGCGAACTCGTCCAATTTGCATCTAATACTCCTGACGTTTTGATAATATAACGATATTGGCACTGCTGAGGTAATGTAGTTTTAATATCTGGTCTTAAAAATCAAAAATGATAAATTATTAATCACCGAAGTAAGCCATATCTAAAAGAAAATTAACTTTTGTTAGCTTCTATATGTTGTAACTGTTACGCTATTTTTACGCATTCACATTGCGGAAGTCTAATGCCGTAAAGCAAAAAAATTACGGCGGTTGTAACCATATAAATTTAAATACACCAATAAAGCTAAGATCGTTGATTCTTGTAACTCGATATGAAAGCTAACAAGGATAGATTTGTTTTTCCAGTAACCTCGTTTCCAACACGTGGTTGGAACAACTGCGCAACTTATTTTCCCGTAAAGTGCGCGCATCCAAATACTTACATGGAAGCCCTACAAGACGCATTTTCTGTCAGTAACGCGATGGGCATCGTGACGTCATGAATCGACGCCTGGTAGACGAGAATTCCGAGCGCGCCTGAATTTTTTGTCGTAATACGCAATTAAGGTAAGAACTTTTAAGTAGTTACAGTTTCTGGAATTTAGACTATTTAATTAGTATGACCAAAACAACTAAGTAATGTGATTAATTATTTTGTCCTTTTGTTATTACTACATGTTAAAAAAGTGTTTAATTTACTAACTGTTTTTCGTTTTGACGGTTTCACTTCCAAACTCTTAAACAGACATGTGTGTAAATCTCAATTACTTTCTTGAAATATTTGATCTGCATATTGATTATAATGGAATCCTTATGATTTCAAAGACTTTCAGTAGCACTTATCTACTTGTGAAGGACTTTGACTAATATAAACATTCTTATTTTTAAATTCTCGTAATATAATCTATTCTTCGCTCATTGCACATATTCTAGTATAATAAAACATAGAAATATAATTTATTACATATGTACGTCTATAATAAAATACTAGCGTCATGTGAATATGTAATCCAACCCATTACATAATCTCGTATATTTTTGTACAGTACCAGTGCCTGGTGAAATTGTCTGGTATTGTCTTATATTTAAATTTATATTTACTTAGTAAAAAATTACATCTTCTGAACAAAAAGAAAACTAATACCTAAGTAAAATAATATAATTTTATAACTTAATATAAGTTCAAAGTTTATGCACAAATTAATACGAAAAATTCATTTTCATTAATATTTTTTAATATTATAGCCGCTACTACTCTCATTAGTGCTAATACGTATTCATATATTTTTTATTTATTACGTTGTAAATTGTTAATATAAAGCTGATAATTATTCTTAGTTGTATGGGGTATAATATTAAAACATATTAAAATTAATTTTTCCTATTAATTTTTCAATTATGTGTTGAATATGATCAGTTGTTATAGCCGCTGCAACCAAAAGTTATTCTTATACTCATAACAAGCTCATAAGATACATACATATGTATATGTATATTTATTTCAATAAAAAAAAATATAACACTTTTCTGTAATATGAGTAAGCGCCTTCTTTGGCCTACACAATACTAACCCCACGGTAGTTTCGCTATTGAATCTCGTCGAATTTGAGTTTGGTACTTTATGATTTACTATTTACTCTATACCCCAAAAATCCACGGCAAACTTCGCATACATGGTAAAGCTATTTTTCTTTGAATTTACTACTGCTTTCTTCTAAATATTTCGTTGTGTCGAGTGAAGGTGACTATATATTATGTATACCCTTATCCGTCCGTTCTTTATCAAAGGCACGCCTAACCCAAATAAGTGGAACTTCTTCGGATACGTATTTTCCCAGAAACACAAAATTTAAAGATAATAATAATAATAATAATAATTTATTAGTTATGTGACACATGTAAGTGTATATAACAGGTCATATAAAAAACAATTGACTATTCAATAAACAGAATAACAGAATAACAGATTGAAAATGCGTGGTTTCAAATGGACGGGGCCCCACGACTGTCTACCGCTGCTGTCACCCAATTTCTTAATGAAATGTCTCCAGTTGGCTGAATAGGGCGATTTACCCCTATCACTCGCTTGTTTTGTCGCCACATGACTTTTTTGTTTGGAGTTATCTCAAGTCTAAAATTTGTAACAATAAACACGTAATAAAAACAAATAGAAATGACATCAGTACTCACTGCGTATAACATTTAATCCCAATTTCCTAAAAAATGTTTTGCAGGCTTTTATTATAGTTTAGCCTATTGTTTAGAATGTAAAGGCAGCTACTTCGAACAATTACTCCGAAATGTTTTCATTTACCCTAATTTTTCTGCAGACAAACCGACAAACGAAGTTTTGATTTAAGAATACTGAAATACTTTTCCGTAGTCATGATTCTATCAATATATTCGAGTTCGCCATAGAGACATTGAACCTCAAAACATTAGGCATCCTGTCAAAATCAAACTTTTCTGTAAAAATAACATATCAACAACGTTGTGAAACGATATAACTTACCACAACCGTGTTTAATGGTGTGTCTGAAACACTCTGCTTTATATTTGTTGCTTGATTTTCTCCATGTACGAATAATACATCTGTTCAAAAAAGTAGGATTTGACCATATTATGTTAACGATCAAATTTTTGTTATAGAATTTTTGTTATATAATATACATAAATACGTAAGTAACACATCATTTCAGTTGGCTGAAATGAATAACTTTTTCAGTTTTCACTGATTACTCTTTTAGTGAAACTTCGCAACTCTGTATGTAAGTATAATAAATTTAAATTATCTTTAAAAGCATGTTGTGTAAAAGAGTTTTCTCTTTCCGCTGCGGTAAAAGTACCTAAAATATACGCGTATGATATGATATATTGAAAAGTTCTACGGGATGCATATTATAACCCATACATACCCGCGGGTGTGCCAAAGTTATTCGAAATATGTGCACATAAAAGAATATCTAGAGTAGCTTGAAAACGTAGTTGGCTTGAGACTTTATCCGCCGAAATCTACCAAACATGAAACTTACTACGGTTCCAAACCGATTATGTAAGCGAGCTAGTAATCCATTCTGTTATTACCTCTTGGTGAATAGAATATAAGTCAGTTATTTCAAAATTATCTTGCAAGAAGATGAAATGCAATGCAATTAAAATGCTAATCTTAATTAGCTTAATTAGTTAATTAAAAATATAAATAACGGTTACCAGTTTATACATATTTATTACAATACAAATTTATGTATATTTACCTAGATGGTTTAGGAAAATTTATTCCGAAGATGTTCTATACGGCGGAGTGTATATAAGTTTCCACTGTTAATTCCAATTTGTGCACCAAATGTAGTAGATTCGAAATGACATGTACAGTTGACTCGGTTTTAATAGTGATACTTGTTTCCGTGCATTGTCTCACGATTGTAAGGCGCAAAGCACTAGTTTTCAAGTAGTAACATTTTTCACTATGGTCGGCAGTTCATTACTTGAAGACATGATAACTAGTTCATTAAATTGATATGTTATAAACCGAACACCACTGAAATATAATTATACAGGATGTCCCAGCAATAAAAATACGCACATAAATATGCTGCATGACATGGAAACTGCAACACCAAGAAGGGGTGCGAATTTTTTGACCAAACTTTGTAGAAACGTGTAAATAGTCAAAGGCAATAATTGATTAAAATTTCAAAGAAAAAAAACAAAAGATTAACACAATTTAACATAATTTTTATTAATAATGTGTCGAGCCGCCCCTACTAGTTTCACACTCCCTCACTCTTCGTGGCATTGATTCGACTAGGTGGTCGATATCTTCTTGGGGTATGGTGCCCAAGCAACCTGTAATTCATGCCGGAGAGCTATTAATGTCTGCAGGGGATTGGCTAAATTCCCACACATGTTCTATTGGCGAGGGGTCCCGACCCCTCGCCATGGCCACTCAAATCCCCCGGGATTTGAGTGGCCATGGCAAGATATTGACATGAGCCTCTTCGAAGCGATTTATAGAAATTCTCGCTACGTGGGCAAGGGCATTATTCTGCTGGAAAAGTGGGTCTTCGAGCGTTTGAAGATATGGAAGAATATGGGGTTCTATCACCTCATCAATGTAACGCTGCGCGTTCATGGTGGCTTGGATGAACATCAACTGAGACCTACTCCCATATGCTATAGGACCCCATACCATAACACCCACTGCTCGATGCACATGCCTGTCAACGGAAAACTGAATATCGCGACGTTCCGCACGTCTTCGTCTGACCCTTATACGGCCATCATGCATCCCTAGACAAAATCGAGATTCATCACTGAACACCACCTTATGCTACTCCACGATCCAATGCATTGCCAATCTACACCTCTCCAAACGTTGCTGTCGGTGTTGAGCCGTAAGTGGTAACACAAGATGTGGACGATAAGATTGTAAGCCGAAACCCCTAATTCGATTGCAATTTCCCTGTATGAAAAACCACCTTCTCGCAAACCAACAATTCGACCTCTGTCGAATTCGCTTAATTCGCGATTATTTCCACGTTGCCCCACTCTAGGCATAATAAAACTCTTTAAACACGTTAAACAAAGGTATAATAAGACAAAATCGTTGAAATTAATTTGAAACAAACAATAAATACACCACACATTAATGAAGTGTCAGATGTGCCATGACCACTTGATCTATCGCAACAAAATTTTAACCAATTATTGCCTTTGACTAGTTATACGTTTCTACCAAGTTTGGTAAAACATTCGCACCCCTTCTTGGTGTTGCAGTTTCCATGTCATGCAGTATATACCACAATACCGAAGAAATGAAAAATTTATGTATTTATTAATTTTCGTACGAAATTTTTATATTAAAAAATTATATTACGGACCTGACCGAATTTATGTTTGTATTAGTCGAGACACTAAAGCAAGTAGTGCAAAAAATTTATAATCGTATGTATGTAAGTGCGTATTCATAAACCAAGAACCAAACTCTTTATAAGGCGATTCTCCAACTGTAGCAGCCCAACTAATATCAATAACGCACTTGATGATCGATTGCTTTCTACAAAGCTGGCTAATTTTTTCGGTGGCAGTGAAAGAGAACACCTAAATGGTATTATTTTTCCAAACAATATGAGTTATCGCGCTTAAATTTGTAGTTTATTCTGATTCTAATAATTGTGGCGTTTTTACAGTAAATATCAAACTATTTACTTATTTTTTATTCAGCGCTGTTAAAAATTAAGCAAAACTTTATCTTGTAACTAATTTTAATAGCTGCTGGAGAAAAATCAATGAATGATTTGATCTTTATTATGGAGTACTGTTAGTAGTTACTTTTTAGTAACCTCGTATAGAGACGAGCATTTTTCTTTTTAGAGAAGTAAAATGGTTGTCCTGAAAAGGACCGATTGTTGAGGTGAAGCAGGTGAATATTTATAGCAAATATTCGATGTGGTTGCCTTATGTGTCTATACGTCTGTGAAGATTATTATACAATCGTTGAAAGATACCTGGTTCCTCTCGTATACATCTTGCCGCTGTAAAAGTACGATGGCGAAGATCTTCTTCGGTGTTAATTTCGTTCCCATCATGCACTATTGTTTCCATATGCTCCAATGGAAAAAAAAACTAATGGATTTAAATCCGGACTACGTGCTGGCCATGGTCTATATCCTTCACGTCGAATCAATCGAGGATATGAAACGTTGAACAAATTCCGTAATGCATTTTGCAAAAAATATAACTAACTAGCTCCATTCAGTCGTGCAGGAAGTGCGCGCGGTACGAGTAGGCTATCACCGACAATTCCTGCCAAAACATTTACCGAAAAGCGGTGCTGAAAACGACTCTATTGTATAACATGTGGGTTTGCATCACTCCAATGATGAGTATTATGAAGATTTAAGACACCGTTCCGGGTAAAGCAACATTCATACCTTCCTAATGGTATTCATACCTTCATAATGGTGTAATGTGTCTCTTTGGCGTACCCTAGACACCGTGTCCCTTAGCACCTGATACGATGATCACCTACGATTAGGAAAACGTTCCGCGTATAAACGTTCTACTGCCCTTGCATTTCCACCTGCTTCACCATACAGATACATGATGTCCCATAACTCTTGCGTTGTAAAAGTAATGTCACTAACTATTTGTCAACGAATGAACGATCCAACAGCTTGTAACTACTAAGCTTCTCGGTATGCACTATAAATGCATATAAACTGGCGTGATATACTTAAATGTATATATGTATATCCCTCTTACTTCCGCATGCCGCAACTTTTCAAGGCTGAGAGTTTTCTTCCTAATATGTATTATTGAGTATCGTGCCACACTATAAGAAATGCTTTATTATCGTCGTAAAAATTCTTAAACATTAGATGGTGATAGCTTTTTATGTGGTAGCGCTTTTAAGCAATCTTGTATTAGTTTCTGATACACATATCTGAATTAGAGGAAAGGAACAAGTTGATGGACTCCTATAATTCATAACATATGCATGTACGACATCGTACATCAATTTTGAAAACCACGATGTGGAAGAAGCCGACTTATACAACCTATGCAACATTTATTTATGTCAATAGAGAGCTACTATTTCTAGGTTGTTATAAAAAACGCTTATAAATATCTGCAATAAATGTATAATATACCGTTAAGCAGGTATATCAGATTAATTATTGAAATAACCACACAAGCTGGTATTAACAACTTTATTACACAACTCAGATGCAAAGCACAGCAAAGCACAATTCTTTCTGACAACTAACTGATATGTCTATTTTTTCAATATCATTGCATACAACTATGATCTTTAAAATACATACATAGATACGTACATAAATGACATACATATTATACAATAAATGATAATAAAAAGCACGGCTAAAGTAAAAATTGTTAGTAGAAGTCATTCAATAAATATTTCTACCTATAACTCACTACCTACAAATACAGAAACAAGTGTGAAATGGTTTTATTTTCAGACATTCGAGAAAATCCAATAAACGAAATTCAAAGGAAAAACTGCCATATAACCAGGCTCGTTTATGTTAAACGCTAATGTATATTACCGGATGTTTGACCGAACTCGGAGTGTATATAATCGTATCCATGTTGTTTTAGACGCACGCCAATTTCCATGCTTTTCACATAAAAAGAGATGGTTTCAGAAAAATTTTAATCTGCAATCGTGTTTCACCTGACAGATGGCTAAAAACAGTATGTATTATGTATATTTATCCATATCACATAAGCGTACGCTTCCTTACAGACACGTTTATATTCTGAATAGTTATGATTTATTATGCTTATTTCTTGTATAAGCAGTACCTACCTAATTAGCTCTAGAATTATGTTTGCTAACCTTAACCTTCTACTGGCGTTGTGGGGTCGCTGAGATCCCCGCAGATAATATTAGCGCTCTATTATCTAGTATTGTCATAGTATCAGCATGTGGCTCCATCTACCTTCAAATAAGGTACTTAGCTTGCGACAGGCGTAGACAGAAATTAGTTACGGCCATAGGTATTGCTAATATATGTAGACAATGCGCAGAATAGCAACTTTGCTTTTTGCAATTTTTTTTTAAATTAGTATGTTTTTAAGAGTTTTACACGTCTTTTTGTAGGATAAACTTTATATTTTGAAATAACATAAGGTACAGCATGTTCACTATCTGTTACACTGTTTTTTTTATGAATAAAGGAATGTTTGTGTATTTGACATGTTTTTACTTATTGGAATATTTATTGCGTTTTTCGTAAGAATTCATAATATGTATATAAAAGTCATATTCATCACAACTGATTTTAGAAGAGTTATCAAATCGTAATTTATTTGCAAAGTTAGATATGCATACGTACACACACACACACATGTAAAAATTTGTGGGGTCGTATAGGCACCACGACGCCAGCTAGGTATAAAAATTTCGCCACGCCAGTAGAAGGTTAAAAGTACCATTTAACACGCTATTCAGTAACATACGTAGTTTAACCTTAAACACAAAGACGACTCTCTAGTTTGATAGAGATATTTTGATATGGTTATCTACATATGTCACAGCGTGCGAAGTCGTGACTGTATGGTGGTTTCTGCAATTCTTCAAAACATTCATTGATTGCTGCTTCAGTAAGTCGTGCCTTACGCACCCAGCACTTGCTATAGTCATGCAGAATCTCCAGAAGGATATGAAGGTGAAATCAGCTGGTCTTCTTTCTTATATTGAAACTCACAAGGGTAACACCAGCTTTGCCCGACACGTATCTTGATGAATTTCAACTATGTGATAGAAGGACCTGAGTACCCAGATACGAACTTTTTTCCTAGCGCGCCCTAGTTTCTGATAAAATGCACGTTGTTTTGTGCGTTTCTTTTATACTGTTACTGTTAGTTTCCACCCAAGTAAACTTCCGTAGCCCATCTTTTTGTGCAGAATATTAATAATTATATTTGATGCAAATTATTCATAAATGATATTTTTCGCTCCTGATTTCGTGCCAATGATTAAATACGCGTAGTTGGCTTCAAAATTGAGGAAAGAACATCTTGTTTGAATATCAACGAAATGTGCATCTTCTTGTCACTTATTTCAAGGCGATTATAAAGTGCATCTGGTGCTTGTCGACGATGCGGAATAAACTAATTTCATGATACTATTCGATTGTAAAATTCACAATACACGTCATATCGCAGATTCGCTTCGAATTTATTTATTAATAAAACTACCATTAACGGCATAAAAGGAACGGATAAAACAACGTAGATTTTTCTTAGAAACTAAGGGGCGTTAGGATAAGAGCTCGTACCTGGATCCGTGTCGGACAACTGTGGTGTTCCCCTTGTCAGTATTTACTTCTGTAGAGATTTCCCGTCATTGTAGTCTCTTTTAGCGTATATACCCAATTAATTAATACAACCAGATCCTTTATAAATCATTACACGGACTTTAGTTTCATACGAAGTGCTCCGTCGCGAATCCAGAATTACAATTCAAATTTGAGTTGAAGGTAATGTTGCACTGCGACAAAATGATCTATTGTGCCCCCTCTCCGCCCTCTATATGAGCTATAAGTTGTTGGTATTTGCCCACAGCTATAGCTCCCCATCCAGTCTAAGGGCTTTAGTAAACTGCAATAGATGTGATGGTTTCCAGGAGGGTATATCCCTCTCGTCAATTACGTCTTTACCAAAATAACTGGCGCGAATTGCTGCAATAGCTATGCAGTTGGATATCAGGTGTTCCAAGTTTCATTTTCAGTTACAATCCTATTTACAAATATTTCTCTGGAACAAAAGAGACATTTTGTTCTACCAATTAGGCGTCTACATAAATTTTCCTCAGGCCTGAATAACCTGGAAATCCAATGTGGCTGCACTGTACTTACTCTCGTCTTATCAAGTTGAATAAAAAAACAACAAATCACTCACTTTCACTTCTTTGTACGAATGTAAAGGTAATAAATATTAACTCATGCAACACACGCACATGAACTGTTTTTTGAGGAAATGTAAAACTTTTTTGTATGTTGCTATGTAATTTGTCCCCTAAAGACCTGGTAAAAATTGAAAAATCATATTGTATTTTTTAAATTTTTATTAAAAAAAATACACGAGATATATTCCGCTGATACGTATTACTCCCAGTTATCAAGTAAAACACGCATACATTCATATAAAAACAAAAAACGAAATTATTTAAATGGAATTCGTCCACCTCTTTCTGCACTTTGTTTTTTCTTGGCAGCTTTAGCTGTTCCCTCACCTCTCCCTGTCTTCAGCTAAGGATACCAAGAATTCGAGTAAGGGTTTTTTGTGCCCTACTTCTTGAGTGCTTATCCACCAGTTAATTATTGCGGACATCAACAAGTTGTAGAACACTTTTCTTCGCCATTTAGTCGATTTTCACACGATATTATAAGTAGATTCTGATCGGCTAGGTCAACACCGTCCATTAAGGTAATTATTATAAAATATTATTAATTCTGCAAAGTCTATTACTTCCTAGTACCATCACTCTGTGTACATGTAGTCATTGCCATTGCATTGGTGTGAAAGTTACTCATGCTAAATTTAATTTTTCATTTCGTAACGAACGTTTCTGCCAAATTACACAAGATTAGGAAATTGTATCTTTTTAATTTCTGAAAGGAAAATTCGAGAAAGTTGCTCCTGTTTGTCATGTAAGTGCTAATACATGCGAATGGCAGTGTTCATCTGTTGAGGTAAAAAATCGATGATAACAGATTGCGACGTCTGAAGATCTGATAGTAGATGTTGTTTGACCATTGCCTCACCTAATGTATCGCAAAAATCGACATTGGTGTCCTTCCCAGTGTACACATCCATGTCGTATCTGTATCAAGGTTTAGACTCACACCGTCCCCGAGATTTGATACCCGATTTCACAGATTTCATAGGTAAATATTGTTTGAGAGCAGAGATACCTTTGAAGGGTAGTCGTTGTCTCATCGATAAACTGAAAAGGGCCATCTGGTCTGGCATTCCTAAACGTATGTTTCAGGCAAGATAATATACCTCAACGTAATATTTTTTTTATTTGATCTCCTCGGATGATTTTAGTACATTTTTTAAAATAAACTGTACATGTATCTCTACCAATAATAATAATAATAATAATAATAATAATAATAATAATAATAATATATTTATCCAAAGACCGTAAGTACAACATTAAAAATAGAAGCACAAGTGGTATAGGATAAGTCTAAAGTAGCATAAATAAAGAGAAAGAAAAGAAAAAGATACACATTTCTACTATAGTAAATAAAATAACAAATCATTGCGAATGATTGCATTATGAGTTGCAAATATGTATATATTTACCTAACTAGTGTATATCATTAAAATATTCATTCA
>SMLS01072086.1:0-29685 GCA_004785975.1 Popillia japonica
CTCAAAACGACCGGTATATGCGGAGCTACGCCAATGAACATGAACAATTTGAAGAAGCTAGCTTCCAACCCAGCAGATGTGACTACATATCGATTCGGTCTATCTACACTCCATGCTTGGATTCGGTTTTCGAGTGTATTATCCACATTTCGTATTTTTTGGATTTTAAGAAATGGCAAGCTTGGCACAAAGATAGGGCAACATTGCAATCCCGGAAAAAGAACATTATTAAACATTATATTACATTATAAAATGTTAACATTTGAACAAATTTTATACTTTTGGCCGCACTTTCGGTATTCTGTCCCACTGTGCGTTGTGTTGGAACGATTAGAAAAGTTTGGTTGCTGTGGAGCGCTAACCTTCAGATACCATGTATTCCCCACGTGGGGCCGTATACCAACTCTGAAAGCCATTGTTACGTGGACCACTACGTCAAGATAATCTTCACGTACAACAATACAAAGAACTGGAGTCCCTCAGTGAATCAGATCATACGAGAACATTGAGGCAGTAAGATCTACAATCTTGTGATCACTGTAGCAGTCAGTTTAGTAAGGCGAATTCTCTACAATGATCTTGCATCCTTACAAGTTCACAGTTGTGCATTTAGGACACTGCTGAAAAATATTCTTGAGGACGTAGTAATCAATCGTAGTAATCGGATACGTCAACAAGTCCAACATGTCTTACTGGACCAGCACAAAACTTCGACAATTGGATCAAAGATCCTTGGATTCTTCTAAAGACACAGGGTGGTGTACAATTTCTGCAGCTGGGATTGTTGATTTTCACACGACTTAATGGATTAGACTTGGAGGATTCAGGAGACATTTGGATTTAGCATAATGACGCAATAAGACACATACAGTTGCGTTAATGGCTGTTTTGAGGAAACACTTCTCAAAGCACTTCAGCTTAATCACAAGGCGATTAGAAATGGACAGCCTGTTTTCCAAATTTGGCATCGTGTGATGATTTTTGCAAGATTTTTTGAAGACCTAGGTGTATGTTAACCGCCCTGTAACCTTACAAGATCTGAAGGCCAACATTCAAGTGGAAATTACCAACTCAGCTGCTGATATGCTGGTAAGATTTGTAAGGAGCGGCAATATTCGAATTCTTCAATGTATAGACAGTAGGAGAGGGAGGTGTGGTCACCTCTCTGACACAATTTTTAGAAGAAGAAAGTTTCCTTGTTCATGAAATCGGTTTTATTGCATCCTGAAAGCGTCCTTGTTTCCGATGATATTAAAAGAGAAGCTGCTTTTATCCTAGTCCAATTATCTTGCGGAATTCGAGGTATCAGTTGAATTTCTTATAATACTTTTGTTCATGGGAGCGAAATTTGACTGATCTTGAGGATGCACTGTCTATGTTGTTAGTGCTGAGTCTGAGAAACTGAAAAACTGAGAAAAAAAATTGGAATCCTAATTGGAATGAATGGCAGTATCCCATGGGCTTTAAATCCACATACAGCGTTCCCAAGAACAGCATATTTTCAATTTTTTTCCAATACATCAGTCTTTATTTCATACCACTCACAAAATTGGTGGCTTTAGAATAAAAACTTTTAAATTGCTTCAAAAGTGCCTGGAACTTGGTAAACAGATAATTAAGATTAAGAAGATTAATCAATTTTCTTCTGCCAAAGCTAAAAATTAAATATTTTCCTGTGATGAACGACCAACCACAATTCGAAGACTTTTACCATCTCTTGGCTTGCTTGGTAAAGAATGCTCCTCAAACCGTTTGAATATTGCTGACAGCACTTGCACGACGTATAACTACCCTAACCTCTTTTTTATTTAGCTCCCAAAAGTTTACCGAGTTTATTAATTAGCTGCGTCCCACCTTTGTCAACATTATAAAGTTTTGCTAGGTTGTCAGTCAAATTGTGGATGTAATTATCAACCCTTTAAATAAATTAAAGTGCAGAGTTATTCCTGAAACTCTTGTCCGTGATAAATTTTCTGTTAACTGAGAGTTCGAGGTTTTCCTAAAAGGAGCAATTTCACCCAGCGGTTCCCAACTTTGCAAGGCTTTGCAAAATTTGCTATTGATGTTGATCTTGTCATAAGTAAAAAGGTTAGGTTTACCTATTTTTTGCCTAGATGGTGTATTTACGCATAATGCAGCAAACAAGGTTATTGATAATCCTTACATTAAAAGAGTCATATTTCTATTCTCTTAGAAATATCCTCCAAGTATGACTCTTGTTAGAAGGGAAACACCAGGGTTGTCCGACATGGATCTTGATTAGCTTCAATTATGTTATAGAGAGGCCTCTCCTGAGTACCTATCAGCATTGTTTTGCGCGTTCTTTGTATACCGCTAATACAATCTGCATACCTGTATCTGTACAAGTAAGCGTGCATAGCGCACTGGACTGGATATACGCCTACGACACTGCTGGCTCGCGTTCGATTCTTGCCACTGGTTTTTTTTTCAATCTTATTGTGCATAAATCCAGTAAGGGCAGCGGAATATTTACTATAGAATTAACGAACGCCAAGAATGAAGAATGCACAAGTTACGAAACAGAATGACGGCAGCAATCTTCAAACTATCTACAAGCACGTCAGTGCCAGCGAAAAAGAAATACGACTGCGATGTACGAACAATATTAGATGTAGGATCTACTTGTCTGCCCTATATCATATGTATACGTCTAGTAAATCGAAATCGTAACTTAACTCAAAGGTTTCTTTACTAAATCACTAATATCCATACATTTAGAACATACAGAAACGTGCCTTCGCGAAAAAAAGCAGAAATTTTATATCCATATACATACATGAATGTATGTATTAACTCATACACATACAGATAGGCATGTATACATAGCGGGGTAATATAGCCATCACCCATTCCAAGTTTGCTTTCTCGATCCACTGGGCGGCGTAACAGCGACGCAGAGAGAGGTAGGACGTACACATACACACGACGGTTGGCAAACTTAAATACGACGATCCCGGCTGCTATGTGGGTTGTATAACTCTAGGGAGTCCGGGTAATCAACATCCAGAAGTTGATATCCAGGATACCCGTAGGGAGTCTGGAGTAAATTGAACGCAGAAATAAGGAGATCTGCCTAACGTTTTCTCTTCTTGCAGAAGTAAAATTCAAACACTCGCGTCTGCACATTTTAGGCAAGATCATCGTTTGAACGTACTAGATATATGTAAGTATGTGTATGTATATATTTCCAGAGAAAGATTTTGCTCTTCTATTTTCGACGAAAGTGGAAGCGCAGGAAGAGAAAGCGAAGGAGATGGAAAAATGAGACGAATAAACTCGCCGTATTTCGTTTGAAACGTACGTCTATGGACTGTAGTAGAGAGGTTCTTTTATGTGAGTGTTTTAAAGTTGCTAACTGACTCGATTTGGAGATTTAAATTTTCTTTTTGCTGATTTAATTTACTTGTTTCGTACTTTGATCATGTTTTGTTTTTCTTAAACAGCAATCTGCTGCTCTATACAATCTATGGAAGTCTGTTGTTTGATGGTTAGAACTTTCATCCAAATCGATTGCTTATTGAATCTTAGAGCAGCACTTTTCGATTTAGGCTGGTTAGTTTGGTAGTCCAAGATATGAGTTTTGAAACTTGATATTTGTGCTGTAGCTCAGATGAAATTGTGTTTCAAAGATTGGTGAATTTCCAATATTAACGTCTTCAAGACCCAATTCCACCACCCAGTCAGTGGCCAGAAAATTCCGTGAGAATCTTATAATGGTGGTAGGCTCTTGTGAAATTGCTGCGTCCTTGTCAGGCGATAGTAAGGCACCCGTAATTCTTCTCACTCCTGCCTTGAATACTCTTGAGTTGGGTCCAAACACCAATGATAAGGCAAGCCTTCAACGAAATGTTAGAAAGCGTTCAAAAGAAAACTGGACAACACTGACGAAGCAAAATCTACATTTACTATTCCCAACAGCAAAAGGTTGAGGATGGTTATCGTCCAGCTAAACCGGCGGACAGTCCTCAGGTATTAAGGTCTTAAGTTACAAAATTGCAGAATTTGGCTTCCTTTAGAGGTCGAATAGCCGCTGAAATTCTAGTGATTGAAAGCAAAATACGATACCATACGACATGGCAAAGTAGAAGCAATTGCAATACAAAATTTTTGCTGTTTTATGTTGCAACCTTTTTAATTTTCCTATTCTGCTTAGGTACTTCTTCTAAGAGATTCTTAAAAATTCTTATGTATACCTTCGGTGCCCTCTATTGCCATTACAGGCAGAATATGCAGAATAATTTGAGGCTCAGACACCGCCACCTCTTGTACCCCTACCACCATTTTAATACCATTAACGACCTGGCATTCACTCATTTGAATCTACTCGAAAATCTTCTTGCTGAAAGACGTATCTGTGGCTATTAGTCCTGGTGGAGTCAGTGTTAGCGTGGTGTTGGAGACGTTTTTCGAGTAGATTCATCTCTACGCCACAGTTCCAGTCCCAGGTCTCATTCACCCATGTGATTGGCCAGGTTTACCTAGAAGTCTGCAAAATCTTTATTTGTAGTTCTGTACTATTCCAGTTTCTATAATGAGGGTTTCCGGGTGTGGACCCTGTCATGGTTAGTAAGGCGAAGGTTTTTGCCTCTAGCGTGGTTGACACGTCGAGTTACCGTGACCTTCTGACGCCCCTCACCTACCAGAAGGTTTTCGCCTATATCGTGGTTTACACGTAGAGTTACCGTGACCTTCTGGTACCCACCTAGTTAACCTCTTTGCTCCTGAACAAGCCGCATACATTAGTGGCGAAACGTCGAGTTTATTGTATATCTTGTGCATTTTATTTTTGTACTGTATATATTTTACTAACCATGACACGGTCAACACCCGGAAACCCTCCTTATAGAGACTCGGACCGTGGAAGCCTTCGATATCATATTCGATAAACCATTCAGTTTCTGCTTGTGGTAGTACCAATGATGTGGTGGTTGGATTACTGGGGTTTGCATTTCTGAAGCGTTAAACTAGAAACAATTCCTTGCTCAAGTCCCAATCGTTTGTTTGATAACCATTAATTGCTTAATAGTACTTGCGGTGACTACAGTAAGATCTGCAATGGTAGTCCGATAAGCAATACAGCTTGAAATGCTTGGGCATTGCTCCTGTGCCTAGTACATGTAACAAAAAAAGATAAAAACTGCTTCGACCTTAAGAGTATGATTGATCGCATTGAAATCTGCAAATGATGTATGTAGAATTGTGAAAACTGATTAGCTTAGTTTGCTGACAAAACATTCTTCTGCACAACGTCAAAGAAAGACTGCAAGTAGAAATGGTACTTGATAGCCTTGTTTCTATGAAAATAAAGACCTTTTTCTCAGCCTCAGAGTCTGAATAACCAACTCTGTAGCTACTACTTAGCTAGTACTTAGAAATTTATAGAAGCAACTTTTGTAAAAAACCTGACTTAGTATATACCTGAAAAAATTTTGAATATTCGTGAACTTGTAACAGTGCAGTAAATACATATGCAGTCATATCTTCCCATTGCTTACTTGACCACGGATACACTGGCACTGGTAGAATGTCATGCTCAGCAGGCGTAGATCCAGTCCAATGCGCTACGAACGCTTATTTGTACGGAGACTAACATTAACGGTATATAAAGAACGCGCCAAATAACGGTAATTTTTCTCAGAGACTAGGATAACAGCTCGTATTTGGGTACTCAGTGAAAGTCCCTCTATAAATGCAGTTGGTATTCATTAGAGTTCGTATCGGACATGTCCCTTGTTAGACAGATAATACCTGAATAATGCGAGTATCTCGCGTCTCTGAGATGACTCGATAATATCCTAGTACGTAGTGCCCAAAGAAACCATTGAAAAGATCCCATCAGAACCGAGAAAATTTGGCAGACCCCCAGAAAGCGATTGCCAGTTTAAATTCTTGCATCATACACTGACAAAGACTAAAATGTTCGAAACGCGTCTCTGTGTTGCTACATATCTATTATTCCAAAAATGTTATGTTTTAAGAGCATACTGGAGTATCGCTGGTTCCATAAATATAAAGCTAATCTAATTTTTCAAAATATATTCGATAGAAAGTAGTATTTAAACAATTTCTTGTTTCTATGCATTCCTGACTAACCGTATTCAATTTGTACAGAGCGATTTTTTAATATAAAGCAATATTAAGAAAGAAAAAAAAGTATTTGTTGAAAATAACTAAAACGGCTCTGTACAAAAATTCTTCAATATTTTATATGTATCATACTAAAATATAATCTCAATTAGAAGCGAAATGAATAAATGCCGTGAAAAATAAGAAAATGAAATATCCAGAAAAACATCAACTGTCAAGTAGCGTAACCTAGTAATAGCATGTATAGATACTTTAAATTAAGAACAGACAAACGATTTGGCAACATTCTCCCATATTCCCAAACGAATTATTATTATTATTATTATTATATATCTATGTACAACATATGTACATATATGAAATGCGAACTAATGCAATATTTGACAAAGTTCCCTCTATTTCTGTCGAGTAGTAATAGCTGCTATATGGAAGTTGTATGTTTATAATAGTTGTTGTAATAAATTGTTTTATCATTATTTTTAAAATTTATATTATAACTGTTTCACATAGAAAATCTGCTAACACACAGGTACGCTAACATTTATAACTATGGAAAAAACAAAAAACTTTGTATAGCCATTCGATGACTAAATCGACGAGTTAAAAAAATAGAATAAAAAAATTAAAAGAATTGACTCTTTTCATAACGCAATAATTAATTAAATACACTGCACGATTTTATAGGGCAATCAGAGCATATCTGCAGATCTGGAAATATAGAGTTCGTCTAATGGATCTTTAGACGCAAGTCATTGTTTGATGACATAAGCAAAGATTGTCGGTTAATCTAGCTATCCTTATTTAATAGCGGTCTCGAATATTCAAGTGCGGAAAATACGTATGTCTGCAATACGCATTCATACGCATAAAAATTGATGACGTGCGTCTAAAGATCCATTATACCTTGTTTTTTATTAAGAAGACCAAATGATAAAATCCGCTTCACATTAGGCAAATTAAGTTGGCAGCTTTTTTGGCGGTAAATTTAAATGATGTATTAGAGTCAAATGAGTTATTTACACTTGGATATTCAAATAAATTTCACACAACACATTTATAAAAGTACACATTAATGTTAATACGCATTTTATTATTTGCATTATATTGGTACTACATCAAATATCTTAACATAAAATTTGTATTTTAGAAATTTTAAATTAATGTTACATACTATTATAAATTACGATAAGAAGCTATGTATCAACAAAAACTGGTGTGACTTAATTTAACAATAATGATATTGTTACGAATGGCGCCATCTAGCGACAAAGCCGTTTAAAATGGATTATGCAGTGCACTGTAATTATGATATATGGATGGTTCGCGTGTTTTCTGGAGACATTCTAGAGAGGGCGTTCTAGAACAGTCTAGTTTAGTGTAGAGAATTCTAGAAGTTATATTTTTAGTATATAAGGGTGATAATCTCGTATGCGGGACAGTCTTGAACTAGCGCGTAATTAGAACAGACGCTGTGAATATAAATACGAAACGTGCATATAAATTTGTGTTAGTTGAAATAAATAGTTTAAGTTAGTGTTCTTCGTTACCAAGTAATTATTAAGTGTTAAATTAGTTTAAATAAATATTTCTGTGAAACTATTATCGCCTGAAGATTATTTAAAAACCCTAAAACGTAACAATATTATATTTTAAATACATAATTCTGCACTTCTTCGGCAGAAGCACTATCACTGTCGATACTAACATCACTGTCACTGGTGTCACCATTTCCAACCGAAATAATAAACGACTCCACTACATCATCTATTAGGAATCCATCTAACTTGCACATTTTGCCTTCTTCTTTCTATACATGTTCTACACATTTTGTCTATGTTTCCAAGGTTACAATTTGCAATTGCGGTTAACACTTCGGCTACTTTGAAGCTTTTATTTTTTGCAGCTACAGCGTATACATTGTAATATTCGTAATTCTAATCACACCATGTAGGGATCAAACGGTATTTGTTTTTGAAGCAACTATTCTTGCATTTCTGCTTTTTGTGTTAAAGTTGTTGGTTTTTTTTCTTTTACTGGTACGGTAAGATGCATTATTCATTACAATAACACTATTGTCAGGCAATTTCTTTAAAATATTATTGAACCACTCCTCAAAAACATTTGCATCCATTTCACAGTGGTAATTGACTGTTTTTCTTCCTTCAAATAGTAGTAACCCATCGTCAACAAAACTGTAACCAATATGTAAAATAATCAAACGTCTTTCTTTACCAGTAGGATATTTGAGACCAGTGCACCATCTGTAAATACCTGTCTGCGTGTTGTAACATTAACATCTACCCGCACTTCTGCCTACATTCGGCAATGTTTCGTGTAAATAATAGATTGGACCTTGTTCATGTCTATATTTTGATATCAAAAATAAAATATCTTGGTCTCCACACAACAATGTCATCACGTTCAAGCAGTAAACTTTTGTGATTACGTTTCAAATATCTGTAAATGCATACTCTGTATTATATCAAACTCTTAAACAAGTAGTACCCAAACTTACTTAAAATTCAGCATTTTCATTAATTTATACAACGTTGAATGACTGATTGGAGGTATATTTTGATCTTTCCTTATTTTCTTTAAGATTTTGTTTAACATAGGAAATTCTCCATTATCATGAATTTAATACTGTCGTCAAGTGTAGGTAGCATCGCCTTTTTTCCACCTCGTTTTAATGATGGTAAACTTAGTCCTTTACCTTTATATTCACCAAGAATATGGAAACACTTGACTTCGAAACACCTATTAATATTGTTAAATATAAATATACATATTTATAACTATTTATGTATGTTACCTAAAGTGTTTGCAATTTGCAGTGTTGTCTGTGTTTTCTTTATTGATATTGATAATCCACTTGTACTAGGCTGTGGATCCATTTTTACCATCAAATAGTTTAAAAAAAAACTGATTTTCTTGTTTAATCGTAGTAGAAACACAAAAAGATAATAGAAAAATATTTAACGAAATCAGCTGTGCTTATAATATGGCGTCGTTAAAATCTACCATATTTGGGCAGTGTAAACCTAACCGGCAATAAACCAATCGTAAGCCTCTATTTTCGCGGGCTATTTTAAACTAGGTCTTCTTAATAAAAAACAAGGTATAGACGAACTTTACATACAACAAAAACTAAATATATTTTAACACAGGTGTCAACGGGTTTAACGTATGGCGCGTATTTTAAATACATATTTTTAGATTTTTTCGTATACATTAAGTATGCCCTATTTTAATTTTGAAACACTTTTTGCTTTTTAGTCAAACTAGTTTGTAAGATCGTAAATAAGTTTTTTTTTTACAAAAAATCTTAACTCGGTTACCGAAATTTATTTTTGCAGTATTTCTACTACGCTACTATACAGGACTATAAATCTTGTATCTACAATTGTAGGTATGTAGCAAACGTGTGTGTTTACAGTTGATCAGAATTTAAATGACAGTGATTTTATGAATTTCGCTTCCGTAGATCTCATTAAAACAAATAGGTAATTTTTAAGATACTATTGATGTTATTATTGTATTGAAATCAAAAAATCTCTTCCCTAATACAATACGACATTGAGATATAAAATATTTTGATTATTGAACCATTTTGAACCATAAAGTTCTTGAGCTATGCCTACTTAAATTATTATTAATGACAAAATTGTATTGTCAAACTGATGCTATTGCTAATATCGTACCTAATGAAAATTCAAATTCAATGAAAATAGTTGACATTTGTAAAGTTCTCGTTATGTTTGTCCTTGAATATGCAGTATTGCTAGATCTTTTCCCACATTTTAATGGTATATCTGTGCGTGATTATAATTACACATACGTTATTGTTACATACTAGAGTGTAGAAAAGGATACTACTAAACCATATGTCGATCGAATTCATACAGATGTATTGTCTATCCTTATAGAACTTTGTGTTCTCTCTCGTGAATATTTTTTGTCACGTGATCCACTGGGCTGTTAAGCATTGATTCCTTTGGACAAATCTTAACCTTAGCTAGAAGCAACGCAAACTGCTTTAGGAACCAAGGATGCTTGGTACCATGTGACTAAAAATTTGTGCTAAATTTGAATACAAATTATATACTCATAACGATACTGCGGAACTGTAGATATACCTACGCCAATATGGGCGGAAACCCTTAATATAACGTCAAAAATTATTCATAACACTTAAAGCGACACGATTAATATAACCCCGACATTAGATGCGAGGAATATCTTACAGTTACATGTTTAGACACGCCATTTTTCACCGTCCAACCGGAAGACAGCTTTCATTCATTTCGTACAGGCTCGGAAATCAAGATGGGGGGCGGTATCGTTGGCAATAATAAATGTCCCGCGTACGTCGACAATTAGACATTTATTTATATTCACGAGAAAACGGCCGACGTCTCGTCGCGATGACGTCTACCACGCGATAATTTATAATATCCATATTTTTACCATTACGTACCGGCGGTCGCATAAATAATAAATGATACCGTTAAAGGCGGAATAACAATTTATTCCGAACCGAAAGTGTTTTATAATGTCACGTCCAATAAACCGGGACGGAACGGTTTCCTAGCGGGTTACGCCGTTATCGTTTAATATCAGTAGTTAATGCTCTTCGCGACAAGGAATATTAAATTTGGAAATAAAAGGGATGAAAATTATTACCTAGAAAAAAAAAACATTTCGTGGGGAATTCATCGAAGGGGGGGACATTAGTTTTCCAAGTGAGTGTACGCAATACAGCGCAGGATAATTTCGGAATGGATTCTACTAATTAGCAGTATTGATTACGATAGTAACGGTGATGTATGACGGGTTCCGGGATTTTACAAGAAGTGATTTGTCACTTCGTAATTCCAGGTTGGTTGCCGTGGCATAAATCGACGATTCCAACTTCAAGCTCTCTCGTCTAGCAGTGTTAACGTTTGAATTATCTCCGTTTATCATCGGCTGAGTAATGGCGCCCGTTTCGCCTACGTTCATCATCAGGAATTGATGCCTTAATAATAATTGCAATTTTGCATATCTCGCGCTAAGGGTGTATTAAAATTCCCTGCTGGGATAGCTTTATTCGATTTATATTGGACGGCTCCACAGTACTGTAAACGACAATTAGATAGCAAACACTAGACGCTTTTGAAAACGCGTACGGTAAAACTTACCGGATTAGGAGATATATTCTCGTATAGGCTGATGATTACAACTCGTATAGGTGAGGGTGGCTTACCTGCAAAGAAAGAAATTATTAAAATTTATTAGACAAAATTTAGAGGTTATGATCATACGAAAAACATATTTTTCAACGATTTAAGGTCCAGAAACTCCATCACTAATTCCTAAGATTTATTCATTCGATTATATTCCATATATCCATTCGCGAATATAACCGCCAAGCATGGAAACGTACCCCTGCGGAATTTAGTAATTATCTCCGCGCCGTACTTAGGCAACTCTTAGGAGGTGAATTCCAACAACCGCAAATGCTTTTCTTCCACTTGTCTTTGATGATAGCGGCGTAGATCGCGAATTGTTGCTAAACAACTTATTTGAATATCATTCGGATGCCTGGAATTGAATACAAAGTTTCTTCATATCGGGATACCGACGTGTCTATCGTATCGAGGGGAGAGTTTTCTAGACGAATTAATGTAGGCGAAGGTGATCCACCTTCATCCACGAACACCTTTGAATATTTATACTTTGCGGGGTTTTAGGAAAAGGATCCCCGCTTTAAACTTTAAAGCGAATAAATTCGATTTCTTGTTCTGAGTTACCTTAGAGGAGAGGTATATAGGTTCCCAGATCATTTTATCTCATTATTTTAATGATTCCTTAAAATAACGTGTGCTGAAACGTCTTTTGAACACACTTAGAGAATGTGAGGTTAAGTTTTCACTTTCGTTTTTGTTGTAATAGAAAATGTTAAAAAAAGGCAAAGAAATTTTTAAACTAATAAAAGTAAATAGAAAAGCCACATTTGCACTGTTACCAAGTGACCAAATCAATGTCATTCTGAGTATTTTATTTCAACTTTCGCATTTTATTAGCTTTTCTTTATTCATTGAGATCAAAGGCAAAATTGTAATGCTGTTGCGTTATTTTCCTGTCCATTGACGCGGTGTGGTAAGAAAAAAGGTCCGACAATGAAATCATTAATTATTCCCACCCAAACATTAAGCGAGAACCCCCGTTGACCGTGTGCATGTCGAAGTAAATGTGGGTTTTCAACTGCCATTCGTGTGCATTATGATAATTAAATGTACCATTGCGCGTAAAAGTCGGTTCATCGGAAAATAAAATATTACCCACAAAGTTTGCATTTTGTTCATGTCTTTCGCCTAACCACTCGCAACTCTGGCGGCGTAGTCTGCCGGTAATAAACTGTGCACGCGTTGGCAATGATAAGGATACGACTTATGTTCGCGTAACGTTCTCCAGACAACGGAATTGGATGGACGAGTCTAGCAAGTTCCCTTGTACTAAGTGTAGGGTTATTGTCAATTGCTTCGATAATTTCTTCCTCGGCATTTATTATTTTCGCGCTTCTACCTGGACCTTCCGGTCCTCGAGGTTGGATTCGGCCTGTGTCTCGCAATCGTTGAACAACTCGTACAAAAGTCGTGGGCCCGGGCAAACGTCTATTTGGAAATAATTGCATGTATCTTCTACGGGCGCGTGCACTATTCTGTTCACACTCTCCGTAAATTACCACAACATGTCTACCAGTTCATGATTAGGAAAAGCCATGATCATAAAAACAATAACTTTCTTCAAGTAACGCCAACACTGTTAAAAGTTACGAACGAAAATACGAACTTTAACCATGCGCTGACAAAATATTACTACGACACATAGCCGATGTAATTGAGACGTGCATTTTCAGCATTCTTAAATGTAAACAGTATCAGATGTTGCCAGTTACCTACACAGACCCTTTATCCAACAGACGGCAACCTTGCCCATTGTTGACAAACATCGGTTGATAAGTTTTGAAGAGCTCATGTGGTGCATTTTTTGTTTCGTACAGACCGAACGAAAAACATTTGCTCAAAATTTTACTATTTTTTTTTCTCGCTTATACGACAACTTTTGTAAAAAATTCTTTTTCAAAAAATATTCTACATATTATCAAGATTCGGCGGTTAAAATTTTTGCGATGTATGTGAGAACACTCTGTATATGGACTGTTTACTGTTCTATTCCTATTCAAGTATTTGCATTCCGCAGCTTTATATTTATTATTGCTACTTACTTGTCTACTCTGTAATTCTTTCGTTGAAATAAACATAAAATTCACAAACAATTCTATTTATTGTGTTCACGGACGTATTATTTGTGATAGGTGATTGTATTTGATAATATTGTTATTCTATTAATAAATAAATAAATAAATAAATCATTTATTTCCCCGTATGTAATTGTAAATATACAAACAGACGCACATAAAATAACAATTAACAAACAATTACAGAAAAACTAAGGTATGAGTGCGAGCATAGAGAGCAAGGACAGGGAAATAGGCTGTGAGTCGGTCAGCTATAGCTATAGCTTACCGATCTTTCCTCACAACCCTACTCAAAGTTCAGCAACCCCAAAGCGACAAATATTAAAAAGTATTTACATATACATATACTTACAACGCAAACCAAAAATTTTAACGTTTCAGGAAAAAAAACCCGTGCTAGAAAAACGAAAATTTCCTAGAAAGCGCATATACTAATTACTGGTAAAATAGTAGTAATCCCCCTACACACTTTAACCGAACAACAACTTCCTATAGGCTGTCCTGAAAGCAGAAATGGAGAGTTGCTTCAAAGAAAGAGGTACATCATTGTATACCTTGCAAATATTATATGAAAATCCCCGTGTAAATATGGCTCGTCTATGGACTGGTATTGAAATATGATGCCTAAATCGTACATTAATATTGTGGATGTCAGTGCGATACCGAATTCTATTCGTCAAGTAAGCTGGCACCTGCTGCAAAATCAACCTATGAAAAAATACCGCGGACATTAATTTAAATTTGTTCTCAATATTCAACCAACCAGCATCCCTAAGTTTATATGAAACCCTACTGTATCGCGAGAGTCCATATACTAACCGCAAACACGAGTTTTGGATTCTTTGTATTCGACGTCGGCAAACCGCGTCCATACAAGGATATATTAATGGAGCACAATAATTAAAGATTGATAATACCAAGCTTTCGCAAAGCATCAGTTTAGTTTTAATATTTAAGTACGATCTATGCGGATAGATCATTTTTAAAGCACCCCATGCACGTTGCACACACTTTGATACATGGTTACGAAAGCGTAAATCAGACGAAAAAATGACACCCAGATTCTTAGCTTCATTCTGAATTAACAGTTCGGAATTATTAATACTAATTTTAATGGTTTCCTTTACTTCCGGACTAATATTACTAAATATCATTACTGACGATTTCTGAGGATTTACTATTAGGGAGTGGGCAGCAGAGGTATCCGCAAGTGATCGCAAATCCGCGTTAATACCAGCAATTGCTAAATGAAGATCCGACAAGGGAAAAGTATGATACACTTGAGTATCGTCAGCATACATCTGATACCTGCATACAGATAATGAATTTACTATGTTACTTGTATAAATACAAAATAGAATAGGTCCTAGAATCGACCCTTGAGGTACGCCCATATCCACAGCAGACACGCCAGACACTCGTCCCCCAAGTCTAGTACACTGGCCACGACCCTCAAGGTAACACTTAAAAAAATCAAGAGAAGTTTCCTCTAACCCAACATATGTTAAAATATATAATAAAAGCTTGTGACTGATAGTATCAAATGCACTACTATAGTCTAACAAAACCAGTACACCCACGTTACACCTATCAACAGCAGCTACCATATCATCAACTCCCTGGATAATGCAGTTAAACAGCTATGACCCCGTCTAAAACCAGATTGGTATGTAGGTAGTATCTTGTTAAACTCCAAATGTATTCTTAATTGTTCTTCCACAATACGTTCTAGAATTTTTGACAAAGCTGGCAAGATGCTTATTGGTCGTAAGTCCTTATAAGCAGTGATGTTAGAAGCAATATTGTCAAGTACAATCACTAGACATTTAAATTTAATTTAATATATAGGTATGTACGTACTACACGATTTTTTGAAATATAGCGGGAAATCACAATTGCGCCATCTACGTCCAATTTACATTATTTTGAGAGAGAAAGCTATATAAAACAGCATTCAAATTAACATTGAGTTTGCCGCCTGCCGTAGTCTGTGGTTTTGAAGATCACAATCGACTCAATTGCTTCTTGTTACATTATTTGATTTATATGCAAACTGATTTTCTTAACAAATAGTATAAGCAACGCCATCTCTTGCCTAATATAATTTCGTTAGTAATTAGTTCGAGTTATTGACACTGAGGGCTGTTAACGCGGGCTTAAGATATCGCCTCCTGGTCCAGTCTGCAGTACGTTGCAGTCGTTGCATGAGAGTCAATTTTTAGTGACTTGGAGATCGCAAGATTGCCGCCATTGAGACAGTAAATAGCTAATTAGTCATGGAAGGTAAATGCATTGAAATAATTTATGTAGGTAAGTACTAAACATTGTTTTTTTGTGTTATAGGTTGAGTTCTTTTCAGTCATATGTAATATTACTGAAATATAAATCTGCAGAAGGTATTATGTTAATGTACCTACATATTTTTTTTTATCTATGACATTTGCAGATTTAGACAATGCAGGCTCATCGACTCAAGCGTTAGACACCAGAAAATCGATGATTTGGATACTTATTATAATACGCATTTAAATGTCGTCAGTATTTAAAAAATTAACAAACGAAGAAATACGAAAAAAACGTCCGGGAAAGAAACTGAAGAAAGAAAGCAAAAAAAAAAATTGAAAGTAACACAGAGAAGCAATCGATACCGATATATTTATTATACATGTAATTCTATTTAATCTGTAGTTGAAAAATCACCGACAACTGGCTGTAGAAGCCCTCTGGCATTTACAGAATCAAGGTCTACAAAGTTGTCCCAATCCTGCCTAGTTGGATGATGTTCAAATTCGCGATTAGTAAAATACTTTGTATGTATTACTATAAGTAATTATATGTGTATATTATATATAATATATACTTTTAATATAATCTAAAGTTATGCAAATTAGGGACAATAAATATTTTGTTTTTCATGTTTTGACTTTTTCTGATTTCATAAATTAATGGTTGTTGTACAAAATATGTGAGTAACAAATAAAAGCAAAGAATATTTTTTAAGTAATTATTAACTTTACTAACCATATTAAACAAAATTATTACCATAACAATATTTCACTGTTAATCCATTTGTGAAAGATTTTGTCAATTGTAGCTTTTTAGATGATAATGTTAATGAATATAATGAATGTGCAATGAATCATTAATAAATAATATTTGAGTATCTTTATTCAAGGCGCGACATTTTAAGACACTTTAAGGGAGACTCATAGTAATAAAATTTCTACAGATGACAGACAGATGACAATAATATTACTTTAACTAATTATGTAAATGAATATTTTATTTATTGGTAGCTTAGGTAATGTGTTACGCATATGAATTTAGGTACTTTATTGGATCGTTATTAAGTGATTTAATTTCCTTGCTGTAACTTTTGTTAGCGCTTTGCTGCAAGATTGTAAATCGATTAGAATCCATACCAATTTGTTTATATTTAAAATAATTTTGTAACTAATTTACTTTTTACTATCGAATATTTTTATCTTTAACTTTGTTTATTAATATAGGTACAGACACTTATTGTTTTGACGTTAGACATAATAACTAGAACTATTAGGTTTATATTACGTTCAATGTTTACGTTTTACGATACGTTATATGTTATATGTTTCATGTACTTTAGTGAATGTGTATTTCCTCAAGAGAGCATTTTGCTGTTTTTTTAACATTAATACTTATACTGTTATTGCACATCCACTCATAAACTGAAACAAGTTCAACATTAATTATTTTGGCCATATTCTCGATATCAACAAAAAAAACCAATATCAGTAAATAAGTACATACCTACATACGTACAAAGAGAATCTCCTTTTCTTTTTTTTTAATATGTAAAACCCGTAAAAATTGTCAAGACAGAAACCCCAAATCGTATATAAGACTATTCCACGGTTTACAATAGACAATGTGAATGTCTTGCGCGCCGACTACCTTAAAAAATATAGTACACAACAGTTGTTCACTTTTAGGGTAGGTACTTTAGTGAATGTGTGGTTTTTCAAAAGGGCATTTTGCCATCCATTTTTTTTAATCTTCTCCAACATTCAGGAAAACGGTCGCAATTCTAAATTTCTATTTTCAATAAAAATACTGAACAATCTGTAGTAAAAATATAGATAACGATGATAAGATATAGAGTATAAATCTACAAGAGTCTCTTCTAGATACCCACACAAAAATAAATAACCAATTCTAGAATACTGATTCACAAAATTTTTAGAGGATTAGAGAAGTGGCAAAAATTGAACCTCCTTGGGTCGGTGAATCACTAACCCTTAAAAAACTATTTTTTTAGATATCACAAAACGTATTAGTCCAGAACTGGTAAATTGACATCTACTGATGGTCCGTTAGTTTTACCAACTCGTCCCCTGATTATTGATTTATTTTAATCTGGTCGGCCATGTTTTTGATTTGATTTTTGGCCATCATACTAACAATCAGTAGTTGACCATGATGATGATTAGACTTACGTAGCCCCAAAAGATTATCATAGACTTCAATCCCCAATCAATTCTGTCAAAAAGACTGTAGCGGGTCCACACTGACTTTGTGAATCTCTGCGCTGTGCTTTGAAGATGAGCATTCACTTTCATAATCTGTAGTTTTCACTGCTAGTCGAAACATGTATGCTAGTGCCTACTTTGTAGTGTGTTCATATTTTGAGCAATTAGTTGAATGAAGTTCTAAGCGACAAACTCATTTGGAGGAATTTTTTGGTCTTGAAACGTCTATCATGAGCAACCGCAGTCTTGCACCAGCATTGATTGTCTAATCATTTGGCAAACACCTTCATACGTTCAATATTCATAAGATTTTAGTTCTGTCCTTGCAGGCTACGCTATGATTATCCAAACTCAATCCTATTTTGTCACCTGCTGATTTGCGATGTTGGATGTTTAAAACAAGATGAAAATTATGTTCAATCCAACATATATCTTAGCATATCTTAAGCACTGAAAGTATTTGGAGGTTTCAAATGTAAAAGTGAATGTTTTGATCTCTTGAATGGTGATAATTGAGGTAGTGGAGTAACTGCTTTGAAAAAAATCAAAGATTTAGGAATGTATGCCTAAATATGGCTGTTATAGTCAATTGTAGTCCAATCGATTCAGTGACCTTTGCTTTATCGTTTATTAGTAGGATTAAATGAGAGCCACCACCCTCCACGTAGTCAGTTAGACATCTATTATAATTTACAGAACCTACCTCGCAATATTATAAAACCTAATGAGGTAACATTAACGTAAACAAAAACGAACACGCTCAACAAGTGGATGCAAATAGTATCAAATAAATCCAAGTGAATAATTACATAAGACAGGTCGGGGGAGGAGGGCGACTTTCTCTTTTTGTCCGCCGGGTTACTTACCCCAAAACACGCCGCCCTCGCAGCGACACACTTTCGCACCCTGAAATGACTCCACTACATAATCGTCATGTAATTTGGTAAATGGAAGTTGTAATTCTGTAACACATCTACTTAAAAGCTTAAAGAACAGCCCACTTAACCTGAATTAGCGATGTTATTAATTATGCTGTTGCATCGTCGCGTACAGGTGTGTTGCTTTTGCTAAAATGCCGCCGCAACAGCGAAGTATCCGCCGACCACATATAGCCAGACATTAAATTAGATTATGATTTCATTTACGCACGGAAACGAGAGAGGGATTATTGAATGAAACGGACAATTAGGGAGAATTAGCGAGAGTGTTGTTTTCTTTTCTCTGTTTAGTAGCGGTGGTTCATTCATATAATTTTCAATTATGTTGTGTTTGTGCTACTTCTACATATTTGTTAGATTGTGAGTATCTAACGTTTCGTATTAAATCAAATAACAAAATCTTGTATGTAATGGCAGACATTACTACAATCAATCACGTTTTATTGAAGAAAATTATTCTTTTGAATCCGCATGTTTATAAACACAAAACAGCAAGAACCGCACGTGTTAAGCGCGCTAAAACACAAAGCATCTACATACATACATTCACACATTGCAACGTTGTCTGTTCTGAATAGTAGTCTACATCAATTTACCGCCCCCAATGATAAGTCTATTGTTTCGACGATGATGTACTGAACGCTATTATTCCATCGATCGAACATTCAACGAAAGGGTATGTATGTACAAGTAATAAAACAGATTATATAACTGTAACTGCATATGTATAAATTGTTATTTCGATGTGTACGTTCGTATTTCAGCGATGACAGATACAAATAAAATTGTAATTTATTGACAGCAAACAGGAAATTGTAAAATAAATTGAATTACATCATCAAAAGCCCGCGACACGTAACACTATTCGCTGACTGTAATACAGGTATTCATTATTTTGGACGAAATATACGGACGGTTGTTCGTAAAAATGTAAATTCTAATAAAAATATTCTGGCAGGTTTGTAATGAATGATTTCGCTGATGTAAAATGAAAAGTTCGTCCTTACACAATGCTTTGCTTTCGCATACTATGGAAAAAATTATAATTAGGTTACTGCAGTTAATTCGGATCGTATAGAGTGGCTGTGTTGATGAAAAAAAATCTGTAGATCTAGGAAAGAAATGCAGATTAAAACAAAAATGGTTTGTTCAACGAGACGAGAAAAAAAAAAGATTAGTCGTTTTCAGACTGCAATAAGACCGTCTGCTGAAGCCTTTCCAAAATATGGTCAGTCTTTAAAGAGTGATGATAGATTTCCTATTTGAACCACAAAATGACTAAAATCCCTATCCACAGATGACAACGAATCAGATTATGTCGAAGAAGAGATGTCCGAAACAGCAGAGAGTTCTTCTGGCAAAAAAACTTCTGCATCTGCAAAACAGTTACAGGCAGTTCGACATTACGTATTTCTACATCTAACAGTAATTTAAAATGTTCTTCGGCGCTAGTGCCACTACCTGGAGGAAGAGCAGCAGCTAAAAATATAATCAAGTCAACTCATGGACCTACACGTTTTGCCAAGGAAAAGTGCGATTCAATTGAATCATCAATTTTATTATATTTGCCTAAACCATTATTAGATATCATTCGCAAGTGGACAAATAAAGAAGATGCTACAGTTTTGAAAGATAAATGGCAAAACCTTGAAATCGAAGAATTGAAAGTGTTTATTGGGGCACTGATCCTCATCCGCCTATTCAAGTCCCGGAATGAACCGCTAATACAGATGGGGAATAAAGAAGACGGTCGTGCAATTATCAATCAAGCAATGAGTAGAAATCGATTTCAAGACTTATTACGTTGTTTATGATCTGACGATGCTGCAGCACGAAGAGCTAAACCAAGAAATAACAAACGGCAACCAATTCAGTAATGTTTTGATATCTGGAATTTATATTTGAGGAAACCATACAATCCAGGATGGCGATAAATGAACAATTAGTGACTGCCCGAGGACGTTGTCCGTTTCGACAATATATTCCCTCAAAGCCAGGACGTTATGGCATAAAATTTTGGCAATTTTTGAGAGCGCAACTTCTTATTTTTGGAAAATGAATATTTATAAAGGAAAAGAAGCCGGAGAAGAAAGAACTGCGAAACAAGGTGATTAAGCAGTAAAAAGTCTTGTAGTAGAAATTGAAGGGAGGAATATTATATTTTATAAGTTTTTCAATAGTCACTCATTGACGGAATACCTATTATCAAAAACCTTAACACTAGTTGGTACTATTCGGTACAACAAACCAGAGTTACCAAGTAAATTCTGTGTAACTGCTGGTCGCTGGTGCGATTTAGACACAACGCAACTATTGTGTCGTACTGTCCCAAAAGGGGAAAGGTAGTTCCACTGTTGAGTACAATGCACCATGAACGAAAAAACGATGAAACCAATGAAAAGCTAAAACGTGAAATATTATGAACATACTGGCTCCTTTAAACAATACCAAACAAGAGCGGACTTTCTAGGAAAATTGACAAGTCGTGGTAACCATACTAGTAACGACACTAGTCGTAATAAGTATTAAATGTAATTCGTTTAGGTACTGATAGTAACGTTACAAGTTACCAATGACAATAATAATAAAGCTCCCGCATATACCAACAATATCGAACTACACGACATAATGCAGGATATCCTTCTCTGTGCTTAAAGAGAAACGTCGTTTTCAGAAGAAGCCGACACAACTCTAGAATTTTTGCAATTACACAGACCACATTTCTTAGAATTTGTAGACGAGACATAGCAACAAAGAGGAAGCAATAGAAATATTAATAGTATTAGATGCCAGAAAAGATACTAGTTAGACCTCAACCCTAGTCCGAGAAGCTCTCCTTACCTAAGATTGCCCTAGATTGGTACGAATAGAGAGTAAAACAGATACCTGTAGTTCAAATCCAGATCTGGTATGCAGACGGGTCAAAGGGAACTACAAGTTCTGGAGCAAGTATAGTTATACGGTGAAATATTGAAGGGTACTGGAAAAAGAACCTCTAGGTCAGCTGATTTATATCCTGTCAGATATTCAAACGACTTTCAAAATATAAGCATCTAAACAAGCACACCTTAGAACAGTGATGATTCTGCTAACAGGACACGGCTGTCAAAGCGAATATCTGCATAGAACTGACGTCTTTAAAGATGAACTAATTTGCACACTATTGTTGTATTTGAATGCGTTGTATTGGAACAACGAAGACCGTCATTGCTGGAACGAATTAACAAGTCCTAGTAAAACCTTGTAAAAGGAACTAACCTGTTTATGTAAAGAAATTCACTAGGCACGGAATAATACAATAAGCCATAGGCCGCAGTGTTAAGGGAATGATGAAAACACCCGTACCTCCCACCAATTCAATCCAGCTGAAGAAGAAGAAGGTGCACCAGAAGAAGGAGTAACTTTAAAATATAAAACCAACTCTTTAACTCCAAAGTTTCATTCAATTGTTCCTCTTTATATTATTCTATAGAATTATTACAATTTTTTTCTAGGTTGGAAAAAATTGGGAAAAGAAATGGTAAGTAATGAGAAAAGTTACTAAAAGTTTGCTAATTGCTCTTTCAACTTTTTGAATTATTACAGAGAGTTATAACTTTGATAAAAAATATTAAGTCAAAGCTGTTAATGGTCATCTACAAAATTTAACACCAAAATCTTCACTCGATGTCTACCGAAACTAAACGAAATATGCTAAAAATTTCAAATAATCCGCAATGCATTCATTCTGGGTTGATGTTGTTAGTACATATTTGTGCACAATTCCATTCATATTTTAGAACCGATTTATTTACGAAGACGACATACTTCTGCTTCAGTGATTGACTACTTTTTTGACGAATTTTTTAGCGATTTTAGGATGAAGGATTTGGTGTCAAATTAGTGAAATGATTGAGATAATTAATTAATAGGCGTAATATATAACACATAATTAATTACAGAACCCAGCCGAAACTATTGGTCATAAAACTATTGTGTCAATAAACCACCAGGGGTAAAAAAGAACTGTAGAAAAATCATTATGTTGTAGATAGAATGGAACTAGAATAGTGAAGCACGAAATACCCTGTCCTGCAATCCTTAAAACGCAAGAACTACATCAGCTTTCTCGAAAGATAGAAGTTTCTATGAATTATTAGGAGAATTTAAAGCGTCAGCAATTAATGCTGTAGATTATTATACAGAGTTATCATTCATATCATTCCATGATGCTACAAGAGATATGCTAGAATATCCAAAGAGAATAGCAGAAAAAATGCGTTTTCTTCTACAGGATGTTACGATACCTTTTGGACATCTAAATTAACAATAGGATCAATTACTACGATCTAAAAATGCAAAAGTAAGATTTTTCGTAGATGGAAGGGGAAGTATATGAAATTAAATTTTCCCGATATGGATGTGGGAAATGCTCTCGGTGCAATAAATATGGCATACGTTTTTCCCATTTGTGTAATTGGAAGAGATTATGTATCTGTTCGGAAAAGTGAGAATTTTGGTTAATGTTTATCACAGTCTTTGTTTCGGCTTTAGCGTATTCTTTTAACAGCATGCATATCTAGAAAATTAAGACAAAAACTGTTTAAGGTGTGTTTAACCAGTCACTAATTTGCTAGGTGGTAGGAGCTTGTAGTACTTTGTTCTTGGACGAACTCGCATGACCCCAAATAAATCTAAAACACTGATACAACATGACCTGACCAATTTTCTGACCTTATACACCTGGATAGTTACACCATTGTATTACATAAACGTGATACGATCACAATGATTTATTCATAATCAATTTTGGCGCCAAAATATGACGTGTTTGCTTAATCTCGGTACAAAAGGGGTTAGCTTGACCAAGGATCGCATCAATTGCAAAACTACTGCTTTCACACAGCAACATTTTGTTCGTCCTCCAGATATGTGATAGCCATGCCGCCACTTGGTGTGTCAAGTTTATGGTGTAACAAATTCTTGAGCCCTAACACTCCTCAGCGGCAAAGCTAGGACACACTTTCCATTTCTTACTTCACTTTTCACTTATCTTTCTTGTGATATCTAAGAGAAAAGTAGCAGTAAATAATGTCGTACATCAACTCTTAATCAACACCATTTGGATTTTAACAAAAATGCATTTTGGCCAGAAAAACTTGTTGTTTCCTTCATTTAAGTGATCCATCATATCCAGGAATATAATTACAGAAAACACCGTAGCAAAATCAACCTACCTACATATCTAGTAAATCCCTGTCCAGATCCTGGTTAGGAATAAAAAAACTCATCTAATCTCAGTTTCGACACACACCAGATTTATCAACGGTTATAATTTAGACGAACACATCATCCCGGAGTAAAACCCAATTTCGTCTAATAACGTTCGTTCTAAAGTTTTCGCATCATCACGGGAAATTCTACCCGGTATTGGAGCTGCGGAACGTCAATTCAACCGGCAGCGTAAAGCGGAAGAAGTGTCAGCAGGTTACACGAACTTACACCGGCTAGCCAGCTCAGCCGTTGATGACACGTTTATTGTCGGCGAACGGAGCAAAATTCTACTCCGTAATTACATTGTCGCCGTCGGATTCATAGACGCACGTGGCGTTTAGTTGGTAGTGGTGGCGGTGGTGGTGGTGGCGACGGCGATAGGGTCCTACCATGCCAGACCCGTAATGCGACCTTTGACGTGTAATTATGGTCTTCCATTACGATCGCTGATTATACCTGCATGCCGATATTTTCCGGTAAAATGGTTGTTGGATGGCTATGCGGGAGATTGCGGAATAGGCGAGCTCCTCTTCTGAGAAAGCTTTTAAAGTTTAGTCGAACGATGGCTGCGGAAGACCTCAAATAATGTGATTTATTATGGATAAATTATCTATGCGGTCGTACTAATATTATCTACCTTTGTTTGTGGATGTTTCAGTCGCTGCAGATGCTTTTGAATCATCATCAGGTATGGCAGCCTGGAAAAACATAACTAATTACTATAGCTTTGTTCACCTCCTCAGCTTCTTCCATTATGCTTGTTTCTGGGAAAATGCAGATGTGCATTTTAGAACATGTTCTTTGTAGTAACTGTCTTTAGAGTTAAAGCCCAGACGCAAATTCTCAGAAATTACGTGGCCAAAGCTACGAAACTTACAAGAAATAGATTTTTTCTATTTAATGCATAAACAACTACAGGTGCATCAGCGCCGTTATATCTTCTAAAATACTTTGGAGACTAAATAGCGGACTAGGACAGTCCTCCTCCCATTACGTCATTTTGCCCAATTGTATAAATGACGCGAAGACCAGTGTAGAGTGTTAGTTTCAAGAACATCTTTCTTGTCTAAGAACTAGACCTTTCTTTCAGCAGTAAAATCCCTCTTTATGTTGGCCACCTCGTAGATTAGATTGGATTAGATTGTTTGTAGGTGGATCAGGCTATGGTCTGCTGCTCTTTACCACAACCAATACAATCTGTTCTCAATGCCCTTAATCTTGTTCAGTTCCAATTGATCGCCAAACATTTAAAGAAGTTGAAGACCTTTTTGGGGGCTATGGCTCTAACCCCAACTGGTTGTAAGTGGACTTGCTCAAGATGGCGAGACCTATGGTGGGCTATCGCTACAGGATTGCACATAATGTATTCCGCTGTTTCAATATGTACGAAACAAATTGGTGTATATCTTACTTTGCCAATTCTCTTGGGGCGACACCTCAAATAACCACGGCCAATAGGTAAAGCCGTAATGGTTCAACGATTTTTAAACGTTAGTTTTGTTTCAAAAGTCCAAGGTCCTCACACTATATTGATCCAAATTGGAAGACCTAATCTCCTGACGTAAAATACCCGATGGCCAATATTTCTGAACACATTGAGAAATCAACTTGTCGTAACAGCCGATATTTTAATATCGGATACTTCTGATTTGGTTAGACTTAGAAAAGATATGGAACATGTGGCTTAAAATGGAAATAATTTGATTTAAACTGTCTAAGGTTTGTCGCTTTTTGTAGTTTTTGCAAATATGATATATACTTGTGGTCATCTTGATGGCATTTTTGTTGACCTCTAAAACGAAATCCATTGGTTTCATCTGTTGTTTTCTATATTTTAGCTCCAAACCTCACTACTTCATAAAATTATTTTGATCAAACTTTTTTTTCTTGGCATTAATTGAATGGAATAGGTGCTTCTAGTTAACATTGAAAGAAAAAGAAAACTGATCAAGATTTCTGTTGTGCCTACACTTGGAAATTGATAAAAACATTGCTGTTTGTATTATTCTCCCATATCAATCGGAAACCTGCAAAACAGATTTCGACATTTGAGATACATGTGTGCTTAATATAGACTTTACATCAGGCACCCCCATTGTCAGTCATCAGAACAGCTTATGGGTCAGACGACGTTCTTCAGTTGTACAAAATTGTGTACAGTCAAACCTGTCTATGCCGGAGTCTGTATAAAACGGAATCCTGATGAAGGCGGACATTTTTAACAGTCCCATCACAGTTAATTCAAAATACAGTGCTATATTGTCTGGATAAGCCGGAAATTGCTTAACTTAAAACTTAAAATTGAACTCATAAATGAGGCAGAACGGCATCACTTTAATATAAAAGACTTTTGTAAAAAATATAAGCAGCTGTGCTATATAGCCGTGGTAAAACTCAAGTCTATCAGACTATGAAAGACAAACAGAAGATTCGTGAAGACTGGTTAACTCGAAGCGAAAAGTTAGAAAAACCAGTAACGAAAATGTTAACAAAATCGTTTACGAATGGTTTTTAAATGCTAGATCGAGAAATATCCCGATTTCTGGGCCAATTTTGCAAGAAAGAGCCAAAATTATTGCAACTCGTTTGAAGAACTCGACACCAAATTTCTTTTAAGGAAATTTGTGGGAAAGCTAAAGGTGTTGACTCTACAGTTGTGAAAAATTGGAAATCAAAATTGCCTGATATAATTGAAGGTTATGAGTTAAAAGATATCGCTAACTGCGATGAAACAGGATTGTTCCTTCGCGCCCTTCTAAGTAAAACTTCGGATTTAAAAAATGAGAAATGCATAGGCGGAAAACAGCGTAAAGCATGACTGACAATTTCTCTTTGCAAATTTGCTGATGGAATTATTAAAAAGCCATTGGTCATAGGAAAAGCTTCGAAACCTCGTTGTTTCGAATATCTAGATATTCATACACTTCCGGTTATCTGGCGTGCCAATAAAAAAGTATGAATGACGTCTTCGTTAATGGATGAATGGCTGAAAACATTGACCAGTAAAATGAGAAATCAGAAAAGACATATTCTTCTTTTCTTAGATAATGTGGCATGTCATCCACATTCACGGCTGTCAAATATCAAACTGTGCTTTTTACCACCAAATACAACGAGTTTGTCACAACCTTTGTATCAAGGTATTATCAAAAATTTCAAGTCCAATCCACAGCTAAAAAAACAGAAGACTTTGGACGCCTACATAACGCCTACCGAATTATGTAAAGATATATAAACTTAATACATGTGCTCATAAGTGTTCAGTTTTCAATAAAAAAAAAATGTCGTTTTATACAGGTTCTCTTTCCTTTTTAAAGAGGTTCGAGGACAAGACGGAAACCTGTCCAACCCACAAGAATATTTTGGTCCCATAGGGTTCCGACATAGACAGGTTTCACTGAACATCACCATTTGTACAAGAGATTTAAATTGTTTGCACCCAAGAGGAACTAAATTGTGGAAGCCAAATGTGCCTCAGTCAAAAGTTTTTACAGAAAATTTTCTGGATCAAATTGAAGAAGCTATGCTGGATTTCGGCTATCTTCGATAAGCTGGAGGGGTTGCTTATCCAAACGAATACTATGTGGAGTCCTACGCCTTCATTGGAGATCGTAAAGTTTATTTTTTTGTTTCAATGCTTTTGGTCGAAATAGCTGCCCCTATATATTATATTTATAAACTCGATTGGGTTTTGTATAAAGACGCTAACCACTACTTGCATGCTTCTTCATCATCGAACTCACTGCTTATGCATTCTACCTTTGGATTTATTTGAAAAGTAGAGTTTGCCAAAAGAAAACAGACACTACCGTCCATCCAGATCCTCAAGCAATGGAGGAGCAGAGTTACTTAAGAGTTGAAGTTTTTTTTTTGGGTAACTGTGATGAAACAGGGCTTAACTACAATATTGTAGTCAAGCCCTGAAGAAGCATACAATCTATGCGAAATATTGGCAATAAAAATAAAGAACCACAATTAATTGACGTTTGATTGCTGTTACCCAAGAAAAAAACTTCAACTCGCTTTTTCAACGGCAAAGACTCCTTGTCTTGTTACTTAAGAGTATATATTTCAGAATTTAGTTTTGGCCAATTATTTGGAACTTGGAAGTAACAATAATAGCAGAATGTTGAAGACAGTAGTCACAATCTCTTGCACCACTCCACCAATCTAGTGCAATTGTAATGTGCTCATTGTACTTGTACTAGTTATATTAGCTGGAGATGAGAACTGGTACTTATTGGCTAGCAAATGCGCCTACTCAGAAACTCCAATGTTTGCATTTAAGATTAGTTATACAAATTTCTTTCATAAGTTGTTTCATTATTTGATATAAACGTTTTTGGAAGAAGTAGGTGCCAACCACCACATGTCATTCCTTGAATATGGAATTGGTGGGATTGGAATTTGTTATTTAATCAAAGTTGCAAGTAATGGAAAAATTGGACTATCAACAATGTGAGAGCTTGGATAAGTGGTCTCCCACAAGAGGGTAGGTTTCGGCCACTACATTTTGATGTTTGCATGAACGCAATAGATAACACAGTTAGTGAATGTATTATTGTAAAGCAACCCATGCAGATAAAGCTAGTGTTATGTTCAGGTAATCATCTGGGAATTTTTTTCTCCCATCATTGTCTCAGAAGATCAAGTCATCAGTAAAGGAACATAATATGTATTTGTAAAGAATCATTCAATCATATGAGTACCTATTTACAAAATAAACAATGATAAACCTGCAAACCTGACAGGTTCTATGGTGGAAGGGCAAAAGAACTTTGCACAAGTATAAACGTCGATAAACTACCAGCAATTCCGCCACTATTTCCTCCTCATTCCTCTACGTCGTTTAGAAAAGTTGTGTACATGTCGAAGGTCGTGATGCAGAATATTTAAGGTCGACCGATGCAGGAATCCATTTATCACATTCGGAAAACGTCAAAAGTAAGTCATGCGATCGATGTAGAAGAGGGCATACGTACACAACTTTACAAATAGCGGTGCTATTTATTTTATGCGGAACATGCTACGTAAAATATAGTTGGGTAAATTGAATGCCGACGAGCAGAGGGTAACTGATGTTTAGAGGGAATTGGTCGAGAGAATAGGGGTACGCGAGAGTTCATTGATTTATTATTACAAATTGGGAGAAGGATTGGGGATGCTGTAATATAAGTCATAACATCCAATTTCTACGCGCGAATTGGATGAATTTTGCGGAAAAAATTTAGTCAGAGGAAGGATATTCAAGACTGAGGAATATTCGGGTTTGCTTCCTTAAGCTTTGGCCAGACGAAAAAGCCTCTACAAGCAAGTAAACTAGTCCGACGATGCGACATAACACCGAGGTAAAAGCTTCTCTTCGACTAATTTATTCTGTGAGCCCTCGAGAGCCCCCGCTGTTGTACACGATGGAATATATTTACATAATAGCATTACAATGAACGGAATAAAATTTTGTGTTACCCGTGACACACATTCTTACACCGTCGTCAACCTACATGAGTGATTATTCTCGGCGTTGAAACAGTAGTACCAAAACAGTAAGAAATATCCCTTTCCTCCAAAAAAAAAA
>SMLS01072087.1:0-10467 GCA_004785975.1 Popillia japonica
AAAGAAGAAGAAACAGGAGTGTCTATAGAAAAAAAATAGTCGTTAGAGTCTGACGAAATTTGGGTGATTTTTATTTGTTTCACGATTTCACTACCAAATATGTGTTTTCACACTGATATAATTTTCAATTTCTTGCATATTATAGTGTTTTACTGCTGAATTTTAGTTGTCCATTTACTCTGTGTTAAAAAGCACAAAACTATATTTTTCAAGCGTCAATTCCATATATGGTTAAAATGTTAGGGCCAGTCCACATGTTTAACATTCTAAGACAATATAAAAAAACACAAACAAACTTAAATTATTTAGTATATGATACATACCACTTTTGCCGACGCTGGGTGCACCAATCACGGCAATTTTTACTTCAGATAAGGATGATTTCTTCCTTCTAATACCCTTACTATTCATTTCTAAAGTGTTACCAATATTGTTCGTAAAGTTTACACTTTTTTAAAGTTGACTTAAATATTAAATTTCAAAAACAAAAAAGTGCATGAAATATGCGCGCGGTTTTTGAACGTAAATAGACACGTCGTTTTCTTTAAATAGATTTGTAACGTATAGAAAGCATTCGATTTACCACGAGGCAAAACACGTCTCTACTGAAACCCCTCGTTTGAAAAACTGACTAGTACAGTACACAGTTTTAATTATAGTATCAAGAGGATAACCTAAATACTATTCTTCTTTGTTTTGTAATTTTGTAACTTCCAAGTGTAAGCATATGTTTCCGATATATATTCAAATGTAGTAGTTCATTCACAAATCTACGACAACATTTTAGACAGCTTAAGCTATTCTATTTAAGTTTGCATATCTTAATTTATAAATTCTAAATTTTTTTTGTATGGATTCAAAGTTATTTTTTTATTTTCGGGGACGTGACGACTGTAACCATACGATTTTTCACATTAATTGACGCACAAAATTCTGTATTGGTATGAAAACTTCTGAGAACCATTCTGGCGTTTTTGTTTAGTTATTGTTCATATTACTCCTTTTGGTGATCGTAACGATTAATTATATCAATTATATTTTACACAAACTTTAATTTGTTATCCCAACTTTAACAGCTGCATGAAATTATTAATCATTTTTTTTTTATTTAAGCGACTCTGTTATTATTTTGTTTACTGTTATTTACGTAGATGTATATATATAAACATACATGAATAAAATAACGGCATTTTAGTATTTAAAATTTGGCAAGAGTCCTGCAGGCCGATATTCATTTCAGGTAAGGTTTCGTTTCTTTGCTTGTCGTTTTCGCCTTGTCTTTCTTCTTCTTTACATATTTAAAAATAGCTTTTAAGCATCTCCCGTCATTATTCAGCCGCAACAACCATAATGGAAATAATATTTGTAGGTTTAAGGCAATAAATCGCTTGTAGGGGTACGCAAAACTTGCTCATTTACGAGTTTCGAGTACAATGAAATTCAAAACGCTTAAAAAAAATCTGTCAACTGTGATGTTGATAGATTCAAAAAAAAACGCGCCATTTCAAAATATATGTTTTACAATTTTTTTTTTCGGGAACACAATAAAAAAATGCATGGAATTGGTGAAAGGTGTTGAAATGTTTTTCTAACCTTTCTCCTAATTATATAGGAATTCAGTTTCGCTTCAATTTATCTATTTCTTACGATATTTTGAGGATACTGTAATCGTTGTACAAAAAGGAAATTGAAACTAATGTAATGGCGTCCAAAATTTGTCAGTAAATGTGGCGCATTTTACAGGAATTACTGTAAAGTATTATTTACTACATATTGTGTGCTTGAAAGATTTGCTACTTTACCGCAAGTAGCGGCCACTACAGTTTTATTACTTTGAAGTCATTATTACTATTAGTAGAATTTTTGTTCTAGATATTTCAAACTGTATAGTCGCAATAACTAAAAAACTACCTGAAAGTTCCAGAAACCACGATAAAGTTCCCATTGCCACTGAAAGTTCCAATTGGAGGAATTGGAGGATTAAGTGCACCCGTTTTGTGTGTGCTGCATGTGTTTTGAGTTTTGAACTGTGCATTAAAGGAAAACTATGTCGAGTTTTAAAATTGTGACGACACAAGAAAAGCGTGGCATATATTTTACTGTTGTTCCATATAAGTGAGAAGTATACATATTATGTATTTTTATGACCTTTTATCTTATTTTCCTGATAGTTTTTCTATTTCGCGATCAGTTAGAACACTCTAATTCATGAATTAATTTTATTAAATTAAGCTCTTGACTAGGTTTTTTGCTATGTCTTTCCCTAGTCCTTCAGAATTGCTAGAGCTTAACAAAAAAATACATTGATATAAGGATCATTATTCTTATGATTATAAATTTACATTTCAGAAATATCTTAAAAATACTAACTTACCTTCTTACTATTGGAACACATACAGATATCAAGATGTATCAAGCATCAAGGTACGATAATGAACTAAATGAAATTTCCAACAACTGGTACCTGGTATATAATTTTATCCCTATAAAGTGACGGCTACCTTAAAGTGTTTTTTTTAAGTAATTGGAACTTTGTGGTAATTTTAAGGCAGAGTGGGAAGTAAATATTACTGTGAAGTAGTTTTCGTGAGTAGCGAGATAATTAATTTCACCTTAAATATTACTACACAGTTCCATAACTTCGAAGGAATTGCAAAAGTAGAAGCGACGTCGTAGTTACTTTCAACGGTACCATAAAGTAATAAAAACTTTGAAGTGACATATTAGTAACAAAACACCGTTCCAGGGACGAATATCACTTTAAAGTTTGTGCCACCTTAAAGTTATTTTATATAGTAACAGTCCCATTCCAGAAACTTCAAAAGCTACCTAGAAGTACTGAAACTATTAAGTTCCAAATTGTAGTAATAATAACTACATAATAATAAAAAAGTTTAAATAAAAGTAGGAAAATCTAGAAAGTCGTTTTTTAGTGATATTAACGTAACAACGACTTGTCTGAAGTTCCTATCTCGGTTACCGATACTTTGCTGCTGCTTGGGATACAAAAACGGCGAGTCAAATTTTCCTACGGCAGTACGATAACGCTGGAAAGGGTTAAATCTGCTGCTTTTTTTCTGTATGTATCAAGCATCTTCAGGAGAATCTACAAAACAATTTATAGATAATTGTAAGCACAAAAAATATTTCACCGTAACATTTACTTAATTTCATCTATACAGATGAATAAAAGCTAAAATGAGAGAAATTTGACAAATTAATCTATTTTTGATTTTATGATATGGATTCTTAAACTGACAAAACAGTACGGAGGTAGTTAAGTCACCTGTGTAGAAATGTATTCCTCTGTATAAGTGTTGGTGCAATTGATTCTTATTTTGGCATATTCCATATGCTTATATATATACTCAGTGACATTAGAAGTGTTACACCCAGAAGGAGTAATTTGTTCAACTTAATTTTTTGGTATCAAATGGACTATATTGAAAGCGTGTTGATACTTTTTTGCGAAAACAAATTCTCTTAATTTTCTGGGGCTATTGCTTATGGTAGCCGATCCACTTCTGTCTATTCGAGGCAGTATGATAGCTGCGCATTATGTTGATGATGTCGTAGAAACCACTTTATTACCTTCTCTAGCTGACTGTTCGTTCAACAACACAATATTCGTCCCCATATTGCTCGTCGAACTATACACTTTCTCCAAGAAGGCGTTAATTTTTTGCCGTGGCCATCCCGTTCCCGGGATTTAAACTCCATCGAACATGTGTGGGATATCATTGAGAAAACGCTGTCCACTTTGCACCACCCTCCAAAAACTTTGGCACAGTTAACCAACGAAGTTACATACCGATGTATCGATTCTGATTACATGAATTTTTTAAATATTTGCTAGGTATTGATACCTTGGGATTGATATTCTAATGGTATACACAGTATAGATACATATCCTAGTATTACTTTTCTATAACAATATACATACATGTAATAGTTTAATGGAACTTCATTTCTTTGTCTTAGTATTCTTAACTAGCAAGCCGTTTGCTTCAAGGGAGAATATATAGTTTGACATCTAGCATTGTTCAGTGTATGTAGTATAACATAAACACCTTCACAAAACAATTTATTTTAATACAATAACATAAAAATGAAGATATTTTATGTGAAAGCTAATGGAATAGTATGTACTTACATATGTACATATACATATGATGCCAACAAGTGAGCAGTAGTTACACACAAACATCAATAAATATTTAGAAACAATATTCGAACTAGAGAAATAAAATCAATGTTACTTAAACGAAAATATTTTAGGAATCACTTGATATCAAGTACCAAATTCAAAGTTTGGACCACAATATATGGATTGAAACTAAAGTCATAAAATACTATAATGAACTTGAACGTTTAAGAATATAAAGATAAAGACGGAAATAATTTTATTGAGTTTGCTTCTGTATATACTCTACCAAGTTTCACTCATCCAGATTTAGATTCCGATAATAATTCTTTGAAGCACATATTCCCATTAATAACTGGGACATGTTAATCAAAATCATGGCCACGTTAGCTTTTTAATTTGAGACTGTAGGTATGCGTTCGACTTTCCACTCCAGATAATCATTAACTTATCCATAAAGTCCAGTAATCTTCCGGACCCTTTTTCATCTGAGCAGCCTGATTTTTTCCCTAGACTCTCGATAGTTACCAATTTTGCAACAATAACTCAATTTGCGAGTAAAGTTCTCGACAGGAGGGAAAGGATGATGTATTTTATACAGACCCATCAAACCATTGATTCAATCAATCATGAAATTTTCTTGAAAAATTATCCTTCTTTGGCTTTGTTCATTTCCCCCCAAAAACTGTATCCAATCTTACCTGAGTCAAAGACGGTCTTATGTAGCTTTTAATGGTTATGTTTCTAACCACTTTGTCCGATCTTCCGGCGTTCCTCAAGAATCTAATCTTAAAAATAAGTTAAAGCCAAATATCAGGAAATGTTGTGTAGTTACTTACTCACGTTCACTGAATATCCCTCCCACATCGTAACACACCAAGGGCAATAACCTCACATCATCATCTGAGTTTAAAGATCTTGGAGTAGTATTCCATTCTAGTCTTAGTTCCAAATCATATATCAGATATATCTTCTGATGTCTACAAATCCATTGGATTCATAATGCGAATTTCTAAATATTTTATGATCTTTTTTTTACAGTACTCAACAGCCTTTACGTACCTACTTACGTTTTGAGAAAATTAGCTCATGCTTATCTCATCTGGTATCCATTATAGATACAGAAGATTTATTATGCTTCTAACTTAGGTAGAGCTTACCCAGAAATGGTCATCTCGCAGATTGAACTCCTGTTGAAACGCAGTATGTTGTCTGAATACCCAGAGAGACAATACATGCAAGAAATTTTTTAATAAAGCTTCTAAGAAATCTTATTGATTGTCTAGTCCTGCTTTACTGAATGTCGTTCCTTGTGCCGATGTTGACTGCGAGGAATGATACCAGATTTATGATTCCATTCACAAGAATTAACGTTATAAGACGTCTGTCAGTATACACTCTTTCTAAGCTGAATAACAAGGCGATTTATGTTTAATTAGTAGCATAATCTTTTAATGTAATCTGTTCCTTTATTATCATATTAAAGATTTAAATCATTGTTTAGATATTTTTGGTATTTTGCAATTATACTTATTTGATTTGGTCATTATTCTTTATTGATTTTCTTCTTCTTGTTCTATGTAGGTATTAATTTTTATTTAGTGAGATATTAATTTAGATGTTTTCACCATATTCATATTATATACTTACATATGTATATTAGTTTTTTTCTTGTTCTATAAGCAATACCTCAGCAATATACTATTGCTTTTATATCAACGTTACTACTACTTTTCTGCTACTAATTGTAAGCATAATAACTTTTCAATAGCATTAGTTACTAATGTCAGTTCAGGTTTGAGATATACATACATAAATATGAACATTCACTATTTGATATTATGCGACGAATTTAGAAAATGGGCACAATTGGCACGATTGAAAATTTGTTTGTAAAATTACTTTGGGCTGGTGTAATTAAATATTGACAGTTCTAAATACATCTCAATACACCTACTAGCGTCATTAGGGAGATTTTCGACATTTTCGAACTGATCTAGAGCAGATAACCAAACAAACCTATTAGTATGTCATATCGGTCTACTTCAGTACAACGAAATACAATCTGTCACATGCACCTGTCATGGTAGAAATGACAGCACTACTAAATTCAAGTGTAATTATCAATAAATGAAGGAACCCGATGAACTGACCGTTGCTCCTCCAGCTGGTGATGAAAGCTGCGTGTCTGGTTTAGTTGGAAATGTGTTAAATCTAATAATATCTATATTAGTATGGCTACAAAAGGCTGGATGTAAAGGTGGTAGTTCGGTAGAATGTCCAGAGACTTGTGGTCTTAACGCAGCCTTACAACAGCTTACAGTAATTGCCCAGAATGCGGAAGATATTTTGCCAGCGCCTTCTGAAGGCAAGCGTAAAAAAAGTTTAAAAGGAGATGACAGCAAAAAGAATTTAAAGAAATCTAAATCAGGAGAGAACCCATTCTCAATACTGTACGCATTAGATAAAAAAGATAATGCGGACCCATCCTCTAGAAAAATTTGCAAAAAGTTTATTGATCCAAGAGAGAATAAGGAAAATAAGGACAATGTTATTTTCGAAGTTGTAGAAGCTCAAATGGTAGAAGCAGATACGCAAACTAATTCTCCGATTTTAGTAGACAGTTCCACAGAACCTGAAGAAGTTTTCCAAGAAGAAAAAAATATATTCACCGTAGTAAGCTATACGGATACTACAACGCAGGTTTCAAAACCGAATTTGAACGAAGAATTATATAAATTAAAGGTTGATACAGAAGATAAAAGCGTGCAAGTTGAAATTATATTGGATAAGGATACGAAAGATGCATTGTGCGAGTGTGAAATGTCTGGCACAAACGTTCGATTCAGAGATCCCGATTCGGCAGATAATAGTACGTTAAACATTATTGTAGTTATACAAAGAATTAGTAGTGTGTTGGGAAGCTTAGTCAGTAGTAATTATATTACTTAGTCTAATCTTAGAAGTTTCGACAAATAATCACTACAAAATGCATTATGCACACCAGATTAATAACTGTAGCTAATTATATATGCCATTGTTCGGTTTGTGTGTAGCGGTATATCTATCTTCTTTAATTTAATGTTAGTCGATAATGATTTAAAAATATCCTTACTATCCATCCAGAGCTATATATTTATTGTCCAAACTATACCTACACATATTGTATGTCGTGTAGAGTGCTAAATGCACAACTGAACAAACTAAACCAATAAAACATCATAACTAAACCAATAGAACATCATAAATGACTTTTAAAAGTGATACCGTTTTCCTAACGAAAGTATGTATTATATAATTTGTTCAGGACATTATAACATGTAGAGCAGCTTCTCTTTATTTCTCAATTATTTGCGAGGCCCGCATTCTACACATATAATTGAAGCTTTCCAAATGAAAACAAAATAATAGTAAACGGCCAGATTACTAGTAATAGGTATCTGATATTTATTAACACGTGACTGCCACTATGTTCATTTAGCTAGTCCCACTACAATCAGGTCAAATAGACCTGCTACATACGTAGGTAATTCTTAACAATTATGTTTAAACCTTAACTTACACATGTATGCTTTACAATACACACAACTAGACTCCTAATCGAAACGAATCTGCATAGACACATAAGATAAAGCGTTGAAATATCTCAAATTACAACACATTCTTTGTAAAATATAGTTTGAATATTATAGGAGTAAACAAAAGAGATATACGAAAAATTATACAACAATGTGATGATCCATCTTGTTTAACAGAACGAAGGTAACCATTTCTTCTGTTCGATACTTTTGCCTTCGTTTTGTATTGAAACGCCATATCTAGCCACACACTAGATTGTTATTTATGAAATTTCGTTAAAGACTAAATGTGTAGATAAGCAACGGTATCAAAAGCTGATGAAGTATGAATGAAGTATATGCGGCATAAGTATCCTCAACGTGACAGGAAACCTGGCAAACGTCTGGAGAAAAATAATACTTTTGAAAATGTAGTGGGATAGTTGTAGGACGCTACTTTTTACTTTTTTTTTAACTTTTTGTGGTTTACACGAGCTAGAAACGTAATTGAATTGAGTTTTGTTATTTTGTGAGTTGACGAATTTTGGTTTGCTACAACTTTTTAGTTCATTCGTATTGGGCTGCCACAGAAAGCTGCAACGACTGGCGGAAGACGACGTTGAAATAGGTGTCGAGCTACTCTGGGATGGTAGAAATGAATTTATTGACCGGCTAGCCAGAGTAGCCAAGTAACCACCATTTACTGTTCTCGAACCGACATGAGAATATTCCTATGGCTGCATCAAAACTTTCGTCAGAACTGACCTCGCTGCCAGGCACCGTTTTCATTAGAATGAACTGGCATGAGACACTGTAAAATTCACGATATTCATCCATACCAGGAGAGACTGAGTAAAGTTGTGGTTTTCGAGCAGGTTTAGGCTAAGGATGCTCACAGCTATCTTGTTTGGGCAGAACACATTGAATAAACACCCGAATTGCATGGGCTTAAGTCTCCACTGCGGAACTGTGGGAGCGTAGAAGAAATCCCCGCGCATCTGCTTGACAACTGGCCTGCATCAGACACGAAGAGACGGAAGTATGTGTTCTTTGGGGCCATTAGATAAACCCAGACTAGGAAAACTAACTTTCGACCAACTCCCGCACTTTTCCTTCTTTTTGGAGTTTACTCATTTATGAAGAAAAAAAAGTAAGAAACTATCACTATCGAAAACGAGAAGAGCACACATATTTTTTGCAGTACAAAACGTTGCCATAGTCAAATTGCCAAACAGTATGATAGCAGCGTAAACTCACTTCCAGGCGAATAGCTTGAAACGGGAAAAGCATTTTTCTTCTTTACAGCACAAATCAGTATAAAACGTCAAATTGCCAAATTTTCGAAAGTGCGGTAACAGCGTGAAGTTCAACACGAATATCTCGAATATGCGAAGACTACAACTTGTTTTCTTTGTAGTACAAAACAGTAGAAAATGAAGGCAAAACGTTGGCTTACTTACAGTTTGAAATTTCGAAAATGTTGTATCCAACTTTACGGATCGAACGGTTTTCTTACTAGTGTCGAGTTACCATGACCTCCTGACTTCCATTACCCGCTTTTCAACCAACGAAAACTTTTAGTGAGCTATACCGTAGGAGGGAAAATATATAGCGTTAACTATAGGCTCACGCCCTAGTTGAGTCTGGTAATTTTTAAATCGGATAAAAATGAGTAAACATGCCTTCTCGGATTAGAAAGTAAAACCATAGCGTAGCTCCTGTGACAATATGATCTATGGCACAGCAAAATCACTACTGGACGTATAACACCTTCAGTCAGGCAAAACTTTTATTTATTTATTTCTGTATTGTATAGAATTATATTACTTACAAATGATCAAAATCGGAAAACCCACATAATTAAACAATTGAAGTATAGATAAAGTACGCATATATGAAATAGAATAGATTTAGAATTTAAATTTTGTTATCAACGTACTCTATGGTGATTTTTCTCCACGTGTCTCCTATATCTTGCTTATTTTCTCTAAAATCTAACTGGCCTAATATAATTTAAACAATATTATTCTTGTATAATTATAATTCATAACACTTCGTAACTTACACTATTTTAAGACATGTGCTCGAAACTGAGATAGAAGTTTATTTAAGGTGGAGGTCTTTGTACGTTTTGGCGAACAGTTATTAGAAAATATTTTCTTATTGTGTTCGCTTTATAGTACATCGGTTAATTAAAATTTATATCTTTAGAAAACAATAAAACTGTATACGATACACAATTTGTTTTCAAATAAAATGTGCAATAACGTGGCTAATAAATACCATGAAATACTATTTTTAGTTCCCAAAAATAATTTTAGTTCCAAACTTTACTATCACATGTGAATTTGTAGTACACTAAAAAAATTTACTTGTTAAACGCAATTGCATATTTTCACGTGCAGCCGTTGACATTCTTATAATTTTCTCGCTGCAACTATCAAAATTCTAGTAATCGTTACATTTAACGGTTTATTTTCAAATTAACGCGCTCCTGTATTGAAACATTTCCAGTTTCCCTTTTATCGTTTTACATTACTACCGGGTTTATTAGCTATTTAATTGTTATATTTTAGATTGTTAATTATATTGTGCAGCTTGGGCAATACGTACAGCTGAATGCACTGTAGACTGGAATATATTCTAATTTACATATATCAGTTAACGACAAAAATTTGGCTTGGTGTAAAGCTGTACTACAGTAATAGTTTGAAAAAGTGCATAAATTGCCTAATATGAATACATAAATATCGTTACAATAGCTTA
>SMLS01072088.1:0-56577 GCA_004785975.1 Popillia japonica
CAGGACAAATAGAACAGATGCCGGAAAAGTGTATTCCAAGAATAATAGCCTTAAAAAATGATAGGAGGAAGGAAAAGGAAAGGATGGCCAAAGGGGCGAAGGAAGGCCCAAGTTAAAGAAAATCTTAATTTTCAGTATCAAGATTGATCTCGAATTAATTGGCAATTTGTTTTCTAAAATGACTTTAGATAAAAATCAAAGAACAAACAAAATAAACAGAAATTAATCGAGTCTAAATCCTTTTTCGTACAAAGTATGTAATTGCCTTCAAATCTCAATCAAGACATTTATTTGATAATTCAAAATTCGAACAGCTATAATTCTGTCAAAAGACTTGTTATCCCACCAGCACAAGAATAATTAAGAAATTAATTCAAGATTGCTTCTATGTCGTGTATAACTCCAAATGTCGAGAATGAAGATTGGAAGTGGCCCTGATGATGGCTCCTTGTGGCGTCTCACCAGGGCTCTCATAAGAGGGCCTCTTCTAAAGAGAGCGGCCCTCTACAGGGCTGGAATGGGTTTGTCCACTCAGTAGAGGAAAAGGCCGAGCTCTTTGCGGACCATCTTCAAAACATCTTCGCCGGGGTTTTGGCCGTTTACACCGCGAGGTTGACCAAGTGGTAGGCAATGTTCCCCTAGAACGTGATGAGCCCCTCCTCGCTGTCAGCAGGGACGAAGTCTTCCGCCATATCAGTATCCGGAAGAACGGCAAGGTGCCTGGCGAAGCTGGGCATCGCGAACACCGCCCTAAAGCGGTTGCCGTCGAATGCCGTGGACGTTCTGGTCAGCATCCTGAATGCCATACAAACGCCCAGATCCATAGGAATCTGGAAATTGCAGTACTATGCGATTACGCGCTAGCGCTGATCAGAAGAACTCGAGAGGGCATCTCGGTCGGAGAACCCGCTAATCGAGCATCTCCGGACAGACCACCACCTCTCGTTCTAACACGTCGGATACTTGAAGACACCTGATTCCCTAGCCAGAATTTTGAAGCTTCGCACCCTCCAAATTCCGAACGGCTAGACCCGCTCAAACATATTAGAGGCAAGAAGGTTTAAGGACCCATTCGGCCCAACCTTACCAAAACCGAGGCCCAAAGAAGATTGGAAGTTTGGCACCTGTCTTCGGTATACTTCATATTACTGGGACAAGGTAATATGACCAGGAGAGAATCTTACTAGATTAATCTATTCACGAAGCAATTTATGATCTATCCTATCAAACGCTTTTGAAATTATTGTGTCTATTACACCCATTTGAGTATTGTTATCTAATTCTGATAAAACTTAGTCAGTCTTGATATTGAATGCTGAAATAAAGCCATATTACACATGAAGTCTACTTTGCAAAATCTTTTCTTCATTTAGATGAATTGCGTGGATTTTGCAGTAGTTCATGCCAATAGATCTCATGTAGTATATGTTGCATTGTAATCAATTCAACAATTTAATTCTTGATCTCCAATTTTATCCTCTTGGTCAAGAATATTCAGAATTTCGCTCATTTCTGTTGAATTTGCTTCTGATATTTATGTACTTCCTTGTTAGCCAGTCTTGCTGTTATACTTCAGATCTTATTTGTCGCCAATTGGGTAATTCCTGCAATGTCTTCTTTGGAATTTTGCATCCCACTCTATCCTCTTCCCCAATTTATGATTAAAAAAAGTAAATAAAAACTGTTATTGTTTCAAATTCTGCTCCAATACAATTTAAGTCTGTAAATCCTCATCAAACAAATAGGACGATATTATTGGTGATTACCATAATTGTACATTTAGAAAAAAAAAAAACATTATCCTCCATTAATATACATTGGATCGTATCGCATATACGAGGATATACCCATTGTAAGAAATAAGAATGAACATTACGTCTAAAACGTGCTGCCCGAGGTATCCTTTTTAATTCTATCATTGAGTTTATCGCCCGCTTTTATCGAACCCTAAGGAATCGTTCGTATTGTATCGGTATTGTTTATGGATTTTTTTGCAGAGGTTAGAGGTCTCCCATCTTTCGAGGTTAAACGATTTTATTTTATTCTAATCGGAGAAAATGTGACACAACCTCTTATATATAGACATGTCTGTATCTATGTAAGTATATGTAGGTATATTCTGATTGAGTGCTGCGATCATCATCGCTTTAATTTGTCGTGATCAGATCATTACCTCAATTTAAACATTTCATGAGAGTGTAATTATCCCCCGCCTAATACGACGTCTAAAAACACCTGCAAGAAAGCAAGTCTATTAAGAAAAAAAAAAAGAAGACATCTAACTTATATGTATGTAGATGTATGTATGTATGTATATGAAGATATTCGATGTTAGATCTCGCGAAACAAGCTGTTAATGCGTAAAAGAAAAAAACGAATTAGTTACATACCTTTCACTTTTTCTCCATTAATATCATCCTAACTGATGTTAATAATCGCATTAGGATGTTTCGGCTTGTGATTGGTATTGAAGAGTACTAATTAGTGCGAATTCGATTCCTAAATGATTGACGGTTATTTTCCGAAATGGTTTCCTGTTAGATTTATCTTTAATCGCCCTGTATATTGCGACAGATTAGTTAGGATGCGCAATGAATTGAAATGGAGAGGATCAAACAAATGAATCTCTTCGTAGAAAAGTAAAAAAAAAGTATCAAAAATCAAATTGAACAAATTACTCTTTCAGGGTGTAACACTTTTAATGTCACTGAGTATATTCCAGTCGATCTTTACTTGCTACAAGTTCTCACAGCGTTTCAAACTTAATTCAAAGTATAAATGTATTTTGATGAAGACGTTAACGTTGTAAATTGTCCTCCAACAGGAAAGTTACTGTCTAAATGCGAGTACACTCTGCGAAATTTCTATTGAAGAGAATTATTATCTAGATAATTCGTATGTACCTAATTCTATCTATTATTGCTTTACGACAAAAAGGGATTAGAAAAATGGTACTCTGAAAGCTTTTTATTGAGAAATTGAAATGAAGAATACATTTTAGGAAACAACAAATACAACAACGTCCTGGTAGTCTTTCAAACAGTCACAAACAAATTCAGTTCCTTTACTATGCTCTGTGTTTACTTTTTCTTCTTGCGCCTATGGTATATCCTCGATAAAAATTTTCTGTCTTGTTTTGCTCGATATACTAAGTTTAATTTTCAAATTGGATTTGTATCATTTTGACTGAACTGACCATATTGTGGTTCAGATTATGTACTATGGGATAAAACTGACTTTGAATCATTCTGAGCATTGTAAGCGATACAAACGACCAAGAACACTATAAAATCATATGAAACTACATTTTGGCCAACTGTGGAGATATCTGATTTTGCATGAACGCTCCTCAATTATAGACTGCACTGCATACAGTGAAGCAAACAACTAAAGCTGGTTTTACACTTGTCAATTTCTTGACCAATTTTTAGATATTAAAATTGGTCAATTTCTAGTTCTTGAAATAGAACTTATTCTCGTATTACACTTATCAATAAATTTGAAGATACTTTTAAGATCTTTTTGTTGGTGAATTTTAAGTTCTTAAATAAGAACTTACTAGTGCATTACACCTAACAATAAATTGAATAGAATAGCAACTGTGAAGGGAGTTTCGAATCTTTTTAATGTTAACAGTGGTAATAATTTAATCTTTCCGTCACTATAGGGAATTTTGTTATTTATGCATGTCATGTCCTATGTTAAAAGGTTATGTGATGTGAGTGAAGATCACATGAAGACCTTTAATGTGTACAAGTTTATCACAGCTGATAATTCGTGGTAATTACGATAATTCAGAGAGTACCTAGTTATTATATTTGTAGTCTAAGTTTCCCCTTTTCGCAATCGCCACCTCCTTGTTACTTTTTCTAAATCTATCATTTTTAGTAACATTAAGGAGAATACAGATTTTCTTAAACTTGTTAATCTTTTTCGTTGCCATTTTGATCTTTCTCTCTGCATTATGCTGCAAATTCAAAATTTCAACTAATCTATATGAACTTAGTCATTCATAATTACAAATATTACATTGTTTTTCGACGAATTGTAATTGTTGAAATTTGAATTAAAGTAAGTTTGGAATTACTTTCATAAAAGTGTCGCAGGTTAGCACTGTGGGTCACTATCCACTATTACAACAAAAATTACTATAAAATTGAAGTTAAATTGACGTAAAAATAGAACATGTTCTAATTCTTCAATTTCTAGAACTTACCCAAGTTCTTTAAATTGATCTACATATTTATTGATAAATGTAAAGCTACCAACTACAAGCTTAAAATTGAAGAGAACTAGAACTAGAAATTGACAGATGTAAAAACTTAACTTGACGTCAAGACGTCTATGTTCTAGAAATTGATCAATAAATTGACAAATGTAAAACCAGCTTTAGACACAATACGTATATCAATTTCCAGTATTATGAGTACAATACTGATATGATATAAAAAATACAAATTAAAAAGTATGAGTGTTGTTACGTAAGTGCCTATTTGTCATAAGTGGTAATAGCCATTGTTTGAGAAATGATAGTATCATCATGTAGGTATTTTGATTGGGACTGGGAATCGTAAGAACCGCAGGATGAAGCTGAAGAAGAACACGTGGTATATGAAGTACCAGGAGAATGTAGCGGCTGGCAAACCACTTCACTTTTGCCTTATAACAATCTTTAGTACCCATTCCAGAATGCTCTAATTTTCTTATTTTTATCGTTTCTTGATTATAGGTAGATCTTAAATTTTTTATTTTATTTTTTTATCATGGGCCTTAAAATCTGGAATATTCATCGCTTCTACCATTTTCTGGATGGCCGATTCTCTACCCTATTTATTCTTGTACAATGGCAGACTCACATTCCAGAGACATTCATGTTCTCTATAGTATTTCACAAACTTTATTGTAGTATCTTCATTCGACTTATTCGCCATGGGAAATGCGCAAGAAATTTATGAATTCACACAGAGCAACTACAGCATGCACTCAACTGGAATACTGGAATGATTTTAAAAACCTTTCCATCTACACGAGTTTAGTGGTCCAAACAATCGAATAAAATTATAGTAGAGTTACTGGCACCGTGTAAATTCGCCTTTACAGTTATTAAATATTTATAGGGGAACTACAAAATGATATGGAACTATAGAAGTTTCGCTGAGTGTACTATTGATGGAGAATCTAAATTTCTTGAGGATTAAAGGATGTTGGAGTATTTTAAAAATATGATTGGAAACGGTCTGCAATTATATAATATCTAACTAAGTTGAGGAAACCATTATTCCGTTTTAACAAAAAATATTCAATAAAAATTGAGAACTATAGTATAGTTGCTCGTACAGCAGATTGCGTAATTTCTCGTAATAAAAAAGACGAGAAATAAACCGTGCAGTTCACAAATGTGATCTAGAATTGCGTAATGACCGGCAAAAGAAAATGATTTTTTTTTGTTCAAACCGTATTACTCCTCTGATATAAAGACCAGGAAGCTAAGAGTTGTCGACTAAACCTAACCCCAAGCGTATATTAAAACGCGAGCATTATAACAAATATATGCTTGATTACATACGCATCGCCTGGACGTAATTATTCCATCTTCTTTTTATGGCAAAATCGCTATTCTATTCGTGTAAGTATATATAGATATATAATATTCCTAGATATCTTCTATGTAGGTAGGTATATTAGTAAGAAATGTTACGCACTTCTTAATTAGAATGTATAGGAACTGAAATTAAGGATCAGAAAAAAATCCATCTAGCAGCGTAAATATGTATAATTGAAAGCGTTTTCTCCTCGAGTTTATCGTCCATCTTTCGAGATCCAACTGTATGTAAGAATGTTAATGTTTTAGAATTTTTTTGCGTGTGTATCACCACAGCACGTACTATCTACGAAATTAATGGGAGTTACGTTGAACTAGATCGCTGCTAATAGAAATGCGACCGTAACAACGAGTTAAGGCGTCTTTCTCTCTTGTAGATTGGAGTTAGCGCTACGAGTACCAGGCGGAAAAAGTGTTAGTGTAAAATGTACGACGCCTTCGCGATGAGAATATTAATGAAATAGAAATTAAGATCGATTTTTCGTATTTTATCTTTATGTTGATTTTTTTCCAATACTGTTTCTGGGCTTTGACAGTTTCATAGTGATTCAAATATGTATATAGGTACATACAAACAAAAAATAAAATAAGAGTAACACAAGGAAAAAACTACAAAATATTCGGTACTAATACAAGTGATTTACTCAGAAAGAAGATTGACAGTATCTTTGAAGGGTTTCTTAATACGAACGACTTCCCAAGCACTTACTAAGCACATTTTTATAATTCAAAGAATGTAGTTGGTGGGCTTTACACAAACTCGTAGTACTACCCTGTTCCTTTACCAGAACTATGTCGGAAAATCATATTGGTGGTTGGTAGTTCGATCAAATAATATTTTCATACCACAAATAATTTAATCTCTCCATCCGGACTAAATATCTACCTAATCTATCTTTGACCACCCATCTTTAATTTAATTAATATTTTGAGGACGACTGATCAATCTTCTCATTGCTAGATGTGGCAGCTTCCCAAATTGACTCCATCTTGATCTTTACAAGCTAGTGATTAAATTCCATTAATTGGAGTAGAGAAAAATGTTTGATCTTTAAAATTACAATTTGATATCACGAAACTGGGCACAAAATGGACTTCAAGAAGGTAGAAGTGATAACTACCACCAATATCTACGGAAAAACCATAGAGATAAAGAAGAATAGAACCGTCAGCAGAGAAGTATCACGTGAAAAGGCGTACTACGAAAAATTGTCGCACTAATGGAACAGAAACTTCAAGATTAGATGCACTAAGAAAGTATTCAAGAAGAATATCGGACCATTCAGTTATCCTAAAGAAACTGTCAGTATAAACAGCAAAACGACAAAAATGGTCCTATGTAGGGCATTGAATACAATCTTCTGATTCTTCTTCTTCATCTGATTATCACCAAATATTGTTGACAGTATTGGCCACCATTTCCTTCGAGAAGCTCAGACAAATTATTGTCATCCTTGGACTAATGTATAGTATATTTTAAGATTGATTATTGGTAAAACATCTTTCTAATTCTAAAAACTTCTCTCTCATTGGCGTTTTGGTCTGAACTTGTTAGGCTGCCAATTAAAAGGTAAAAGTGCTTTAGATTAAATTGTGGGCACTTAGTCTAAAAAATCAAGCAAATTTTCATTTAGATATAATGAGTCTACAAGCAATGTTCGCCGACAAAACTAAAAATAAAAGAAGAAGATTCACTCATTTGTTCTTGCTCAAGCTTATCGAAGGAGCCATCCTAAGCTTTCCTCCGTAATTAAAACTATGCCCACCGTTCCTAATAAACTCACGTCAGATTGTGATATGACACCAAATTTTTTAATTAAAAACTGCAGATACGTTCTTTCCCCAAACACTGGAAAAAGACAAAAATGTGTCCAATACACAAATCTAAATTGGTTTCCAATTATCGACCTATATAAAAATCGGCCAAAGCTTTTACCAAAGTTTACCAAAAAATTCTTGATTGTTCTGATTACCATGGATTCATTACAGGTCACTCTAAGGTGGTCAATTGGCTATTCTTCGTTTTCTTCTTTGGGTGGCTCTACGTCCCCTAGGGGATTTGGCCTGCTTAATCGCTATCTTGATTCTTTTTCTTTCCTGGAAGAAATTACTCTCCAGTTGGTATCTTTTCTTTGTTATCTTTACTGTAATCTATCCTGTAATTGGCGCAAGCTGTTGGGGGATGCTAAGGCATGAATTATTATTATTATTATTATTATTTACTGACTTTAGAGCTGTGGGTGTGTTTTTGCTTCTTTGCATATGCTGGACCATATCTTATATAGGGTTATAGATTTCTCTATACTATTTTCTATTTTCATAGTTTTTAGATCTTCTCTTATGTTTTGGATCCACCTGTTCTTTGGTCGTCCTTTTTTCCTTGTTATATTTGGGTCCCACTTATTAATTATCTTTGAGATTTTGTTTTTGTTCATCCTTTGGATATGACCCCACCACTCTAACCTTTGGCTCTTAATAAACTTCACTACGTTTGACCCGTCTTTTATTTCTTGAATTTCATGGTTCATTAGATTTCGTTTTCCTTCTTCTTCTTCTACTGGTCTTAGAATGCCTCTCAGGATCCCCCTTTCCCAAATTTTCAGCCTTATTTAGAGTCCATGACTCGGCTGCGTACGTAATGATTGGTTTGATGACTGTGTTGTAGAATCTTAGTTTAATTATCGTAGTAATCCACTTATTTTTGAACAGATGTTTGTATGTTTAATATGTTTTTATACCAGTTTTAATTCTTTTCTCGAGTTCCTCTTTAATGTTATTGTCACAAGTGATTAGTGAGTTCAAATAATTAAAACTGGAGACTTTTTCAAATTTGTAGCATCCTATCTCTAGCAGTGTTTGGGTATTAGATGGTTGAGGACCGAATTTCATGTATTTCGTCTTTTTGCCATTGATAATTATTATAGGTCATACTCTCTGGATGTTGCTTCTAGTTTCATAAATTTTTCCTTAAGGTCGTGTAGTGTTCTACTTGATATGACAATGTCGTCTGCATAAGCTATTATTTGTGAGTTTTTTTTTGCTTATTATGCCTAACAGGTCTAGTGTTCTAACGATTGCTTTTAATGTTATGTTAAAAAGGAGTGGTGATAGTACGTCCCCTTGTCTGACTCCATTTGTTGTTATGAAGTCTTCAGATGTTCCCGTTGCTGTTACAATTTGTACCTTTGAATTCTTAAGTGTTATTATCACTAAATTAATTACTTTATTTGGCACCTGTACTTCCTTCAGGGCTTCTACTATTTTTGGTCGAATAGCATCCACAGTACTGTGATTTGCTCTGAACATAAATCTTAATTCTATTATATAACACACACTAGAAGATTTTATACGCTACACCTAAAATGTTATTCCTCTATAGTCTGCGCATAGTAACTTATCGCCTCTTTTAAATAACGATACTATGTTGCCATATTTCGAGTCATTTGGTAATCTTTCTTCATCCCATATCTTCAATATTAGTATTGTGTAATTTATTTTGGACTTCCGTGCCTTCATATTTAATTAATTCATTTATTAAGCTATCTGATCCAGCTGCTTTATCCGTTTTTAATTTGTTTGTGACCTATGAGTAAACGTGAGTGTTAAGATTCTTACAAATTTGTATCTGCTGAATATATCTTACAGAAAGGTGTGCCTAAAGGCTCGGACTTAGGCCCGCACTCATTGCTGTTTTGATCTGCACTTATTAGGCTGCCAAGTAAAACGTGAAAGTGCTTTAGATTAAATTGTGGGAACTCAGTCTAAAAAATCAATCTAATTTTCAATTACACATAATGAGTATACAAGCAATTTTCGCCGATAAAACTAGAAATAAAAGAAGAAGATTCATTTCTAGTACATCCTCTCGAATTGCGACGAACGATTAAAAACGTATTAGACAAATTTATAACAACAAAGAACGCAGATGTTTTATGCAATTTCCTGTTGTCAAAATATGAAATATTACTCATTATTTATCGCTAATATTGGCTAAAACTCGCCAGACTTAAATTAGTACAGTTAATCTAGACAATAATGTCCCCCTTTCCTATATAATTTCGAACATCACCTCGTACACATTCAACTAGTTCACATCATTATACTATGTACACTGGTCAGTTAGTTCGATGATCATTTCTCTTTCATCTAAGATATGTACAGGATGCGTAAGAAAGTAGATCGTGCCTGAACGCATGCGATGTCTCTCTTTGGCCATCTATAGAGATACGATGTCTTCCAGTTTAAACGGTCGTTTTCACAAAATTAAAATGGACATTCTCCTTTTCGGTATGCGAGAATTGTCCATATACACAGCTGGATGTGGATGGTAGGTACATTCCGCGTTGTACGATTTTGTACGCGTTCCATATCCATAAATACGTTTGATTTAAATAGGCGGAATGCCGAGTAGTAGGATTCTTTTTTTAATTTCGTTTTAAGTCCTGCATCTATGGAGTTCTGTTAGGGTCAAGTTTAGATCTCTTCTGATGCATGTACAGCAATAAATTTTAAACCGTCAACCGCACACTCACTCATCAAATTAAATAAAATACGACGGGACAATTTCCTACACTTCGTTTTCATTACACCTAATTACAGTAAATTGCACCGGAATGAAGGTATATTGGTCGCTTTTGTCCGAGGGACCCGTTACTGACAAGACGGGCCGAGATTGTCACTCGGTAAAATTTGCTGCCGGATTTTTTTTTATTTCATGTTTATTTCAGTATATCTCGTCCTTGTAAAGCGAACATAACGGTTAATTTTTCAACTGTCTTCGATTGAGTCGACCGCGGAGACAAAACAACTACCAGATGGTGCGGGAATGTAAATTATACAGTTGTGTGTAATATTCCTGGTTTTAAGGAAATTTTACACCGTAATCGTTGATTATATATAATTCCGTTTTCTATTGTCAATGTGACCGTGAAATTGTGTTATTTTATTACGATCTGTGGTGGAATACGATGCGATTGAATCCATTTTTGTCATAATAAAGTCATTCTGTGCTTTAGCATACGCGGAGCAAACTATATGTTGTAGAATTTATCCGTTATATATTGAGGCTTATAGCTTTATTCGTGCGTTCTCGTTGATAACTAAGGAAGAAGTAATTAAAACTAGATTAGATTAGATTAGGAGTGGGGGGCGCCACCACGGGCCTCTTTCACCGCGACCTTTGAGGTCTATTGTGATCCCCATTAATCCCAGAAGGTGCCCTCTATGTTCTATGCTCAGCATTAGAAATATTGTCCTTGACAAGCTTTCGCAATAGCACAGCACATGGACTGGGGTTTCTTCTTCCTCCTGTCTTTACCCAGCAGGTCCCTAGTAAAGTTAGGCTTCTGTTCTTTTAGGAACTCTTTTGCTTGGTGATCTTTGGCATGATTCCGTTGACTTGTTACGTATCCATTCGTTGATGGATTTTCTGTGATGTAATTTGGTGGTGCCGAAGGATGGGTCAAGTCCGACGAATTGTCTTGGCCAACCTTGTATGTGGCTGGAAACCTAAGCCAAAATTACTTTTCTTTTGGAAGTCACCTCGTTTGAGGCATTGACCCAGTCCCAATCCAGTTTGGAGTCAACACTTCCTGAACTAATCGCTTTGAGTGTTGCTTGGCTGTCTACTATGTACATTTCTTTAAGGCAATGACGAATTGCTACCACCTCAGTTTGAAAGACCGTTGTGTCCTTGCTCAAGCTTATTGAGAAAGCCTCCCTAGGCTTTCTTCCGTAATTAGAACTATATACATATGTCTATCGTTCCTAATAAACTTCATTTGGACTCCTGACAAATTGATGTTGCTTACTTGGCTGGTAATTGACTATCCATCTTCAATTGAATTAATATTTTGAGGACGACTAATCAATGTTCTCACTGCTAGATGTAGCAGCTTCCCAAATTGACTCCATCCTGATCTTTACAAGTTAGTGATTAAATCCCATCAATTGGAGTAGAGAAAAAGGTTTGATCTTTAAAATTACAATTTGATATCACAAAACTGGGCATAAAATGGACTTCAAGAAGGTATAAGTGATAACTACCACCAATATCTACGGAAAAGCCATAAAGAGAAAGAAGAACAAAACCGTCAGCAGAGAAGTAACACGTGAAAAGGCCTACTACGAAAAATTGTAGCACCAATGCAAACAAAAACTTCAAAGTTTAGTGCACTAAGAGCGTATTTAAGAAGAATATCGGGCCGTTCAGTTATCCTGAAGAAAAAATGGTCAAAAATGGTCCTATGTAGAGCACTGAATATAATCTTCTGATTCTTCTTCTTCTAGTTATCACCAAATTTTGTTGGTATTATTGGCCACTTTTTCTTTCGAGAAGATCAGACAAATTATTGTCATCGTTGGACTAGTGGGCAACAATATATTTTGAGATTGATTATTGATAATTTCTTTAACGAAATGATGGTCAATATGACATTGGTTTTCAGAATTCTCGCCATTGCCTTCCACATCTTCCTAATTCTAAAAACTCTTCTCTCAGTGATGTTTTGGCCTGAACTTGTTAGGCTACCAATTAAAAGGTAACAGTGCTTTAGATTATGGTAAACTGTGGGAACTGACTCTAAAAGATCAATCAAATTTTCAATTAGATATAATGAGTCTACAACGAATATTCGCCGACAAAACTAAAAATAAAAGAAGAAGATTTATTCATGTGTCCTTGCTGAAGCTTATCGAAAGAGCTTTCATAGGCTTTCCTCCGTAATTAAAAGTATGTCCACCGTTCCTAATAAACTCACGTCAGATTGCGATATGACACCAAACTTTTTAATTAAAAACTGCAGATATGTTCTTTCCCCAAAGTCTGGAAAAAGAGAAAAATGTGTCCAATACACAAATCTAGATTGTTTTCCAATTATCAACCTAAATAAAAACTGCCAAAGTTTTTATCGAAGTTTACCAAAAAATTCTTGTTTGTTCTGATTACCATGGATTCATTACAGGTCACTTTAAGGTGGTCAATTGGATATTCTTCTTCTTTTTTTTGGGTCTACGTCCCGTAGGAGATTTGGCCTGCTTTTCGCTTTCTTGATTCTTTTTCTTCTCTGGAGGAAATCGCTCTCCAGTGGCTATCTTTTGTTTGTTATCTTTACTGACTTTAGAGCTGTGGGTGTGGTTTTGCTTCTTTGCATATGCTGGACCATATCTTTCAGTTTTTAGATTTCTCTATACTATTTTCTATTTTCATAGTTTTTAGATGTTCTCTTATGTTTTGGATCTATCTGTTCTTTGGCCGTCCTTTTTTCTTTGCTACATTTGGTTCCCACTTGTTAATTATCTTTGGGATACTCTAGAAAAAGACAAAAATGCGTCCAATACTCAATTATCCAATTATCGACCAATAACTTTCTTGCCAAAATTTTTGTCAAAATTTACCAAAAACTTCTTGATTATTCTATTGACAGTAGCCTACTCGTTCCTAGTTATCTCCTGATTGGCATGGATCCATTACATCTCACCCTTGGATATTATTTACACAGATTTGTCAAACGTCTTTGCTGCAGTAGAGCACCCATTCCTCCTATTGAAGATAACACAGAAGATTTGGTTTTGTTCCATCTATTCGTGAGTGTACAATTTCTTACAGTGGATTTATATCTGCCGAATATTTCTTACAGAAAGGTGTGCCTAAAGGTTTTACTTAGCCCTGCTATAATCTTTTCTGATGGTACCAATTAACCAAATTCTTAAACTTTAATCTGAGATTCAGATCACGGCTTAATGTTGGTCATTTCAAAAGTTTAATTACGTGGTCTACAAAAATGGTTTTCCTTGAAGCTGCTGTATGTATAAGTGCGCTATCTAGTAGGAAAATCTTGGTATTTTTAGGCCGCCCATACCATAATACCACTACCTTCCAAAGTAGGAGGAGATGACACTTTTCTTTCCTTTCTTAGATCGTGCCAATAGCAATTCAATCCATGAAGTCCATACTTTTTTGCAAAAATGTGAAAGCATATTGTTTAGAGATTTATTCTGACTGAAATAATAATTTGATTTTCTAAGAAGGGCCACTAAAACAGAACACCCTCATTTATCTCTTGGCCATCATATTCCAGCATATGACCGCCATTTCGGCAAGCAAGTCGTTTAGCCATATGACAGATTTCCTTCTTAAATTAAATAACTAAATAAATTCTAGCTTGTTATAAAAATAAAAATTAAATCATTACACGATCCACTCATTCAGTTAATAGAGTTATACGCACACATACACAGATGTATGTACATATACACTTTCCCAGATTGAGAGTTCGAACAGCGCATTAGCATCTTCCTCGCCGGTTTCATTCAGTAAATTGCTCATTTCATAATATTGAAGATGAATAAGCAACATCTGTTGTCTATAATTTACTCGACGATTTATTTTATGTTAGATCTCGCCAGACGTGCCTCTGTTATGAATCAATTAAATCGTTTACATCGGAAAGCTCGCCCGTATTAGTCGTCCGAGAAAGGATTTTAAAATCGTTTTAAATTGTGATAGTGGTATTACGCAAATTGATCTTATTTATTTATTTTTTTGTTTGCAACTATTTTATCGTTAATCCAAATTAGAGTCAGTCCGAGTTAAGAATGTGATTCGTTATATTTTAAGGAGGATTTAAATGCGTTTAAACACCAAATAAAAAGTGAAATTACCGCGAAGATCACACCGAAAAAAGAAAGTTCAATTTCCTCAACAATTTCCAATCCAATTTATGAAGATCATTAACGTCGATATTCCAATTTGTAACGACTTTCATTTTTTTCCGCATCGCATAGTTTCGTAAATATTTTATTTTAACATCTTCAATGTTGCTAGAATGTAAGTACATACCTCTATGCATACATATTAATATAATATATTTGTGTGATAAATAATCTGGCAAGATTACAATCTAAGGCGATAATTAACACCTAATTACACACCATATATCACACTTTATGAGGTTGGAATTAAAATGGTATTAAAGTCGACGCAAGGATTATTTTCATATTTATCAAAGACAGGATTCGATTACTCTTGCAACTCTAATGGATTTGCCGGTATAATGCAAGAGATATTAATAACCAGATTGAAGAAATATTGCATGCATTCAGTAGGCTTCTTTAGGTAATTAAATAATTGAACCTTGGTGGAAACAAATTGTGTTTTAATTGACCTCAAAGCGGGTTAAAAAATTTAAATGTCTCATCTCTCCCAAAGACAACACACATACAAATAGAGATCTTTGCATTTACAAGCGGTAAGCTAACCCTGCGCTCGCAGTCGCTCAAAGTGATTTCTCTTGTACACGGTGGTTTTAAAGGAGTGTGTCTAGTTTACAAACGACGTTCGGAACATATAGATCAAGTTAACTGTGCGCGCCGTGAGCTGTTGCGATCGCAAATCTTAAAATAATGGTCACTCTAGTCATCGGGCGTATCGGCTCTGAGGAGGATTATATGTAGTACATACAATATATGTATACAACAGGACTATGTTTTAAATTCCCTATAAATAGTATTATAGAGAAAGTACTCCAACCATTTAGAGTATATAGGCATGTACTTACGTTGTAGTACATACGCTCTGCAGAATTGATGTGAACGGTTGGAAAGAATTGCATCCGAGATATTTATGCAGTTTATCTGTGAATTGTAGCAAGACTTAAGGCGGCTTAAGAGATTCCAAAAAAGCCAACCACTTCATTCGCCGCGGACAATGAGAAAGCATGTCTAATTTTAGAAATGGCTATCTAGATTATCTGCGAATGTATATGGAAGCGTGAAATTGGACGTTTAAAAACGAAAGTTGCAAAAAAGCCGATAATACGAGAAATAGAAGAAATTGAATTCGATTCTGGGAATATTCATTGTCGTTTCGAGAGGTGTTCTTGATACTTTGGTATTTTGCGGTTATCTAATATATATACATAGAAAGTTTGATCTTATTTCTTTTTTTTTTTTTGAAATAAATAATTTAAATTAAAATATTAGATACAAACATTTATTTGGACTCCTATACTAGGTCTAAAGCAAATTAAAATAGGCCAAAATTAAATCTAGAGTAACAAGTTAGGATTTTCTAACCTCAGCTAAGATGCTTTCATAACAGCTAGAATGTCCCCTCAGTTTGACAATCAGAAACTGTTTTTTTGACCTAAAGTTACTAGGGCACCTAAATATGGATGCCAAACGTAGGTATGGAGCCTTCAAACTTATTTATTCAAACAAATATTGAAATAGGTTGTTTGTTTCCCAATTTATGTGCTGCTAATGATGGTGAATTTATTCTTTCGTGTATAAAAATTTATGAAGAACGATTTGTGTTGTTCTCTAAAAATTAATTTTTAAGTTTTTAGACTGCTCTTATGTAGAATTCCACATTTTATCTTCCATTTATCTCAGTATCCGTAAGCGTATTTAGAGAAACTATTTTCAATAATCATAATAAGAATTTATGTCTTAACAACTTACTCTTAATTACAGGAGGCATAGACTGGCCATTTTAGAATGATGCCTTTCTGTATTTGCCACAAAATTTTAGGATGCTGTCTTCCTGCATTTACTATGAAATTTAGGAAACTACAGGAAATACCAAATTCAGAAAGAGCGGATTAGGGTAGACTGAAGGGCCTGGAAACTGTATACACTCTCCATTGTAGGGAGTTGTTTTCCTGCAGTTGCCACGGAATTAGGGGAAACTAAACTATAGAAAATACCAAATTCAGAAAGAATGTACTAGGGTAGACTGAAGGGGCTGGCAATTGTATAGACTGGCTATTTTAGGATGTTGTCTTGCTGTTTTTGCTATAGAATTTGGGGAACTACAGAAAATACCCAATTCACAAAGAACGGACAATGGTAGACTGGAGGGACTGGTAACAGTATAGACTCGCCTTTTTAGGATGTTGTCTTCCTGTATTTGCCATAAAATTATGAAACGACAGAAAATACCAAAGAACGGATTAGGGTAGACTGAAGGGACTGGCAACACTATAGAGTGGTTATTTTAGGATGTTGTCTTCCTGCATTCGCCATGCAATTTAGGAAACTACAGAAAATGCCAAATTTAGAAAGAACGGACTAGAGTAGACTGAAGGGGCTGGCAACAGCATAGAGTGATTATTTTAGGATATTGTGTTCCTGCAGTTGCCATGGAAATTGGGAAACTAAACTAGAAAAGATACCAAATTCAGAAAGAATGGACTGGGGTAGACTAAAGGGGCTGGCAACTGTATACACTGTCCATTTTAGGGAGTTGTCTTCCTGCGTTGGCCATGAAACATGGGAAATTCCAAAAATACCAAATTCAGAAAGAACGGACAATGGTAGACTGAGGAGGCGGGCAACTGTATCGACTGGCAATTTTAGGATGTTGCCTTGCTGTATTTGCTATAGAATTTGGGAAACTACAGAAAATACCAAATTCAGAAAGAACGTACCAAGGTAGACTGAAGGGGATAGCAGCTGTATAGTGGATTCCAAAAAACATATCACATATGACATATTTTTTAAGGACATTTAATATTTTTATTGATTATTTTTGTGCCTTTTATGCCCACACGCACTTTGCAATTTGAAACAAACTTGGTTCTGCAAAGTTTGAAATATGTAATTGTTAAGAGAGAGAAAAAAACAAACAACGATTTTTTTCTAAAGTAGACTTTCCACAATTTAATGAGGGTTGACAATATTTAGTTTTTTAGTCATATTTCCACAAATCAGGTTTTGAGTTCTTCCAATTTTGTAGTACCGTTTGCTACTACTGCTGCTTATTATAACTTGTTTTGCATTTTATAAAATGCTAAACAAAATTGGAACAAACTCAATTAGACAGTTTGAAGATATTCAAATGTAATAGATCTACTAGATCTAACAGATAAAATTATAAATTGACAGAAAAAAGCTGCTGATATTCGAAATGTAATCAATTATTCTGCTAATTTAGAAAAAACTTCCAAAATCTCATTTTTTCCAAACAAAAATCCTAATATCTTTAATTAATTTTCAAAGGATTAGGAAGTTGCATCATATGACAAATTATTATTAGACTGCTGCATACAAAATGTTTGTGTCATGGTTTTATTAGAAGAATTTGTTAGAAATTTTTGGGCAACCGCTGCCTTAAGCTATAGGTACTATATTCTCGTTTGTTTATATCCAATTGATTTATTGCTCTTCGGTATGGAATTTTTGGAATTTTCTTAAGTATTTAGGCAAGAAAATTAGTAATTTTCTAGAATGCTATAGAATGCTAAAAATTCGACCACCACCATCCTATGCATCATTACAGTACCAGTTTTGGGGAAGTTTTTGCAGTCTTTTCAGAGCTTGACTTGCTTTTGTCCTGGCGTCTTCTGGGAGTGGCAAAACTTTCTGCTGTTCTCTCATTTACTAATTCCTAGTCTTAACTGGATCTTTTGCGGGCCACAACAGAAATCAAGTCCGACAAAAGGTTTTTTTTGCTGCTTCTTGAGCAAGCTTAATACATTTTCGTTCCTTTCAATTTCTTTTAGTATAAAATCGAATCTATCACTCTCAATACCAACTTGATACTCGAAAAATATGATTCCAGCTTTGAGAAATGGCAGTTTCGCTGTTGCTAAAGCAAAGAAAAAAAGTCAACATCGAATAATTCTATCAAACTTCATCGTACGAAACGAAACTAGTACATAACTAATCAGAATTCACGTCGTACTAAAAAGATCGACACGCACAGATGGGTACGACAATCGCGGCTAACTCGACTTAAAAATCAGGCAATTTCCTTAAAACGTAAAAAAGGAGCGACAAAACCTCGCCACATTCCCGTTGTTCCTCCTATTAACTAACCAGATTCTTGTAGATTGTTATTCTTGCAGCACAACGTCGGCTTTCTGAAACGGTTTATTTCATATAATAAATACCTACAGGTGTACCGGGGCCAGAGGTCACTAGATCCGCATCTCGCCAACCGTGTAGTTCTAGCATTAAAAATGGCCTGTATTACTACTTTAATACCCGGCGAGGCTATCCATCTTAAGAGAGTATAGGCTGTGGGTCGCAATTTGTATTATGAAGAGGAAGTGCACACAGATATACAGTATGGTATTCCTACTCGTATACATACATACATAGTACTAAAGGATACCGGTAGAGTGTGTAATGATATGTTTTTACCGTATATGGGTGTGGATATGTTTGCAAATTGCGTTCAGCGACACTCGAGGTCGCTGTAATATCGCGTAATAGCATTAGAATTTAAGATTAGGATTTGATATCTCGAGGCGGTGTAAGCATGGAAGCCATATTAAGGCAAACGAATCAGAAAATCATCCGAAAAAATCATATTTAACCATTTTGCGTAATACCAACATATCTTTGAACTTTAAAGAAAAAAGCGGGGGAAATTGTACGACAGGAAGTGTATGTAATTCTATTCAATTCTATATTTAAAAGACGTTAATAGCGGAGGCATAATTTCGAGCATTATCGATTACTAACACTGGAAAGGTCAGCGTAGTAATTTAGTGTGTATGTGAGTAATTGCAGAGCTCCGCAGTTATGCATTTAATTACAGGAGATGTTACATCCTATCGCTAGCAAAGTAAATATAGACATTACGATAAATAAACTTAAAAAAAATCGGGGAAGGAAGTGATTTTATTCTAGCACGTAGCATCCTTGAAAAATGTAGGTTAAATTAGAATATGTACATATGTATATGTATACACTGCTGTGAATACTTACTTACGGGTTATTAGGTACATAGCAGAAGTAAACTTAAAGAGAAATACATACACCCAGAGAAATTTGTGTAGTTTCATATCATTTTAAACATTTAGCAACTGAATTTATGAGATTTATGAGATGTATATGTCAATAATCGCCAATCCGAAAACATTAAAGAACTGAAATCTGCGATAACGAGATGTTGGAATGAGATTCCTGCTTCAACATTGACGAAGTTAATAGACAGTAGAAGAACCGGATTTTTGGAATTGTTTTGAATAAAGGATCCGACACTCATTACTAAGTTTATCTAAAATTCAAAATTTGTTTTTATTTTGTTTAACTATTTTTCTGTAAGTGGATCTATAGAAGTTTCGCTGTTGTAACTGCCCATAGCTGAGTACACTCCTGTACACGTCTAGGCATCGACGAAATGGGATGGTCAACATCTGCTTGTGGCACCCCGTTCCGAGCAACTTGAACTTCGTTGATTAACTGCCCCAAAGTTTGTGGGGGTTAGGGCAAAGTGGATGGTCTCCTCCCTATGATATCTCACACATATTCGATGGGGTTTAAATTCAGGGGAACGAGATGGCCACGGCAAAACATTAACGCCTGGTTCTTGGAGAAAGTCTATAGTTCGATAAGCAATATGGAGACGTGCATTGTCTTGGTGCGAAAAGGTACATGTGGACGGCCATGTAGATAAGGTAGTAAAGTGGTTTGTAGGAGTTCATCAACTAACGGGTAGCTGTTAGGCAGCCTCGAATAAATAGAAGTGGTGATCGGTCCTGTATACATGCCTCTGAACAGCAAACTCAGCTGCTTATTATTATTTTGTAAAACTAAGCAATCCGATACCGCAGTGATATTACGATAAATCTTAAGAGACTAAAACCTTACAGTTTAGAGCTGTGAGAAGGTCATTTAGGAAGATGTTGAACAGGAGTGGTCCCAGATTATATCCTTGTGATACTGTTGAAGCCAAAAAGAAGAGACAAAACCATTATAATGAACGTAGCAAAATCTCTTATTAGGATAAGATTGAAAAGAATTGGTATTATTAGGAGATAAACCCATGGAAGATACCTTGCCTATTAAAGCAGAATGATCGATTATGTCAAACGCTTTACTAAAATCGATATATGTTACATCAACCTACTGTCTATTGTTAAGTGATTCACTAAGAAATTGAATGACTTCAACCAAGGTAATTGTGGTAGATTTATTTGTTAGAATTCAGATAGTTGAGGTTTGGTGCAAGCATATAATCTGTCGTATAATCGAATTTCAAATACTTGTGCACAACCGGAACGAATGCAGATCGGTCTGTAGTTCTCCAAACTAGAGCGAGTGCCCTTTTTAAAAATAGGAGTAATTCTTCCAATTTCTCAGAAATCTGAAAAACAGGAACTCTGAACAGAAATATTAAAAATAGTTGTGAGAGGCCCGCGCAAGACAGATGCACAAATAGGAATAAAGAAGAATAAGGAAGGTAGGCCGTCATGTCCAGTGGTCCTGGTTTTTGTAAGTCTTCTCATGGCATGTAAAACATCGTCCTTTGTAAAAGAAGCTATATCAAGAGGATATGAATCCGCAGCTAAAGGATACCGACCTGGAACAGTACTATTTCCGATCTGGTAAGGAGAGGAACATATATCTGTAGAAGCTTGAATAATCTCGTCAGGTCTATCGAGGATTTCGTTGTTATACTTATGATAAAGATCCAGGAATACGAGAATTGATGCGTTTGCTGGAAAGAAACCGCCAAAAAGACTTAAGATTCTCAACAATGTTACTCTCGACCTTAGTTTGGTAGTTTCTAAAAGCAGACCGAATTTCAACTTTGACCATCGCTCATAGCTTCGAAAATTCATTGCGGAAATATAAGGATTTGGTTCTCTTCCATTTATTGAAGTAATTCTTTTTTAACTTAAGGATATTTATAGGGCATTTTGCTACGCTTAACACTCTTTCTGGGTGTAACACTTCTAATGTCACTGAGTATAGTAATCTACTAGATCTTCTAGTAGACCTATTGTAACATTTGAACGAGAATATATACAGGGTGTCCAATTAGTACTCCGATCTTTGATTGTAGCTATATCCTTAAATCAATAGAAATTGTGATTGACGGTATGTTAATGAGGATAAAAGGAGCACATTTTAAAATTAATTTGACTTATACAGGGTGTCCCAAAAAAATATCATTCTCGGGAAGTTCTTGATGCAGTTGCATATGGTAGGAATGGAACTTATTGTACTGAAGACACTTCCCAACGGATGATTTCTTTAATGATAGACTAACTACTCAAGTAGTGATTTCGGCAAAAAAATATAAAAAATTGAATAATCTGGCAACGTCGCATTTTAAAGCAAAATTATTGTAGGTGTGAATGAAGCATCTGAAAGTACACTCAGTTCAATAGAAATAAGTAGGTCATTCAATTAAAAAAAAGTGATAATTACGTGGTACGCTTTTTTGGGACAACCTGTAAAAGTCAAATTACTTTTAAAATGTGTTCCTTTTATCGTCATTAACATACCGTCAATTAAAATTTTTATTGATGTAACGATTTAGCTACAATCAAAGACCGGAGTCTTAAATGGACACCCTGTACTCCCTTTAACACATTTTTAATTGATATAGATATTCGCTCTATATCCATATACAGGGTGTCCGCTATATACAAAGCATGCTTTTAAAGGATTATAGCTACAACGATTTAGAAACAAAAACATATAATTCACCTTGGGTTTATCTGTAAGCGTAAACGAGAAAAAAAATATTTCTAAAAAACTTTATTTGGTCAAACTGTACAAGAAAACTCATCCATATTGCTTCTTAAATATCCAAAAAACCATATCAAAAATTTAGGGTTGAAAATAACTGAAAACAACGATGAAAACGAATTATTTCATACTTTGAAATTGAAGCGTGGTGTCATTTCTCTTCCACCATACTGTACACGTATGCAGTTAGAAGCGCAGATGCAAGCCAAGCATCATCTGTTTATACGACCTTGAACTTGTATCGTACGAGGTCAATGGCCATACGTTTTAAAATAAAGATACCTTTGCGTTGTTTTTTAATAATGTTATGACAATCAAATCGATGTTATGTTGAAGTTAGAATGAAAAGGGCGTATTTAATAGCAGCCTCCGATCGGTAAATGAAAATTTAAGTTGAGGGAAAGTCGCATTGAATGAAATCAATGTAATTACTGCAATTATGTTATGGCGTTTTAAGCTCTTTCGTAAAGGCTACTACAAAATTGAGTTCTTTTCTTTTATTTGTGATAAATTGGTGGTCCTAAAAAGGACTTTTTTGAGAGACAGGAAAAAATGTATTACAGTAAAGGCTCGATGTGTTGCAACACACGCCTGTAATCGTCGGGTAAATCTTGCACTGATCAGCTGTCGGTGTACAGCATGCGTCGAAGTTTGTCACATGAGAAATAATTTTTTTTCTCGTTTACGCTTACAGATAGACCCAAGGTGTATTATATGTTTTTGTTTCTAAATCGTTGGAGCTATCATCTCTTAAAAGCATGCTTTGTATATCACGGACACCCTATATAAATTTCCTCTTCGTAATAGCGTCATCATATTTAATTATCTTACAACCATATATATTAAAAAAAAAAAAATCAAATACACGATAATATGCAACGGATATTCATATAAAAATTAGAATTCCATAAAAGGAGTAAACCGAACATCCTCGAGGCCCATCTCGTTATCGTACTTCCGCAATTCTAGATTGTAATCTTCAAGCACTCGATAGAAGTTGTAAAGTACGCGCGAACAGCACCGTTGTTTACAACGTAGTGTACATACATGTGTGACCGCTATTCCGGTGCCCAGTCCGAACAGGATGTCTCGAACGCGATCCAGTTACGGTCGCCAAGTGCGGCACCGGATTATTTTTTTTTCCTTTTCATCGCAACGGGAGACCAGGAAGTCTGATTAAATTCTACCGGTCGCTCATCTTACACTATTTAATCTACTATTAATCTGTTACATCACCGAATAATATAATTTTATTCGTTATGTTTACAATTAAAACACATCTCATGTCGGTTAAAGTACATATTAGATAAATCCTCATATATGTACGAGAGTATGTTCGTACTAAATTACCATCGTGTATCCCGCGGTTAATTAGTAGGAACGGTTTATCGCGACGACTTGATCTTTTCCTCTTAAGAGTTTAAAGGTGCTACTGCTCGGTTTGTCGCCACATCACATTTCCAATTAGTCCCAATGGACGCCCGTCAGACTGGGTGGTCGAATGCAAATTATAGTGTCGTATGGTATACTAGCCGTCTTCTGGTAAGTTCAGATACCGTTGGGTGTAATGTGTACGGCGACGGATTTGTAAATAATTTGTCTTATTACAGACGCTCATTATCCATTTCCAGTTGAAACTGGGTTAGAACTAATAACTTCGTCGTTAAAATTGTCGTAATACTTGACGATGTCTTCGAGGATCTCGATACGCTACCATGTATTCAAATTTAATCGTAACACGAAACGTTTTTTATCGAAACATCCGAATAACGGAGCTAGCGACGCGAAACAAATGAATAATTATTCCGAAACGTGTCCGGCGTTAAGCAGGTCTTGTAAAGCGTCAATCTTACTCGCAAGAAGGCTGATAAGCTCCGCAGCGCACTCTTCGGAGTTCGTTTACCGCCAGATGGTGCGTTTTACGTGCTGGGTCTACAGTTCCCTTTAGCAATCACGTTCTAGGAAGAATATTCTCGAAAAAAAATTATGATTGGATAGGTTATTTATGACGATTAAAATGGATAAGTTGACGCTACTGCAAATTTAAGCGTATAAAAAAATTAATTGTACAATGAAGTGTGTATACTGGATGAGATTATTGCTTTGTGTCTCAGCACTTGCTTGAAGTGTGAATTTTGCATAAGTGTGGCAAAATTTCGTTGGTGCAGAGTAAATAAATTCCTAACATTCGTTCTTGGGAAACAATTAATATTACATATGGTGAGATAATGTGTAATGGATGTAACAAAATCTTACATACGCCTAAATTTGTAGCCAGAACTACAGTAGTTCTGGTAATACAACTTGGCAGGTACCTACTGCAGTTGCACAAACATTTATTTGAAAAGTTTTCGAAAATTTATACTATTTTAAAGATATATAACTATTTTCGGTTATATATGGACATATCTTGATAGCACAGGATAGTATAGATAGCGAAAATACTGCACATTAGTGAGAAAATCACTAATGCATAAACGCAGGGTATGCTACACAGACGATAGTAATGTTAATTATTAATTGTACGTAGGATTACATGGGTAAATATTCATTTTTATTGCTCGGAATGACGTAATGTCATGCGATACTAAATTTATATACAGTTTCGTTTGTTGTTATGGGAACAATAAGTTCGTTTTAAAATTGCAGCGTACTCTATACACAGCGTTAGTAAAAGGTCCCGGAACGGTCGAATAACTTTGTTATTTGAAAATTATGATTTCTGAAATTTGGTATGGGGGTATAGTAAATATAAATGCATTTTATGCAATACAGTTTATATTTTTTTCACTTCCGGTTTAATCGGCAATACGTCCAACCGTTTTTTTTTAAACGGAACGCCCAGATTTTTTTAACACTTTTGAATGCAAAATAAAAAACAACGTTCAGGAAGTATTAAGATGTTTATTTTTATTCACAAGAAAACAGTTAAAAAATTAAAAAAGTGTCCTAATACAGAAAAAAACAAGGTACCTTTGAAAAAAGTTGTTGTTTAGTGTTTGTATTCTTTTTGCCGTCCCATTTGACAATTTTAAAAGCGCTTTAACTTTTGCATCGCTATAAATTTACTTATTTTAGACATTGACACATTTGAAAATGGCAGTAAAACTTACTGAATCAGAACGAATTGAGATATTAATGATGCGTGGGTATGGTGATCGTCAACGTTCTTTTGAAGAGGTTCGTATTTTGTTTAATACTGTTTATCCGGATCGTCACATTAGTAAAAGTACGGTATGCCGAACAATTCAAAAGTTTGAAGTCTTTTGTCAGGTGAAGGATTTACCTAGAAGGGGACGTCCATTAACAGCAACACATGAAGAAACTAGTTTGAATTTAGTTACTTACAGTGGAAGAAAATCATCACGTGTCCACAACAGAATTAGGTCAAATTCATGAGATCTCTCAAAAATCTGCTCATAAGATTCTTAAATCAGCAAGAATGAAAGCCTATAAAATGTATCCCGTCCATGAGTTAACTGAAGATGATCCAGATCGTAGACTACATTTTTGCGAAACAATGACGGAATTGATCGAGCAGCAGCCTAATGTTTTAGATCACATCATTTTTTCAGATGAGGCAACGTTTTGTCTTAACGGCACTGTGAACAGACATAATTGTCTCTACTGGTCAATTGAAAATCCGCATTGGATTGAAGAACTCCATGCACAGCGTCCTCAAAAGGTGAATGTCTGGGCTGGTCTTGTTGGAAACAACATAATAAAGGACCATTTTTTATAAGAGGAAATTTAACTGGCAACGTCTACTTAAATTTATTGCGAAATGAGGTTGTTCCAGCACTTGCGGCCCTCTTTCCAAATGCAAACATAGCTGATCACCCTAATGCACATTTTTGGTTTCAATAAGATGGAGCTCCACCCCCATTTTGCCCATAATGTCCGCGATTATTTGAATGAAATTTTTCCGGAACGTTGGATCGGACGTAGAGGAGCAATCGAATGACCAGCACGTTCGCCAGATCTCTCGCCATTAGATTTTTTCTTTTGGGGTTACTTGAAATGTCAAGTGTACAAAAATCGTCCCCATAATCTTGAACAATTGGAAGAGAGAATAGTTCAAGAAGCCAATCGCATCACTCCAGAACAAATACAAAATTCAATAAGAAATTTTACTGACCGTTTACATTTTTGTCAAATTGTAAATGGAAAGCATTTTGAACAATTATTGTAATTGCAACCTGAATAGACAGGTATCTTGATTTTTCTGTATTAGGACACTTTAATTTTTTAACTGTTTTCTTGTGAATAAAAATAAACATCTTAATACTTCCTGAACGTAGTTTTTTATTTTGCATTCAAAAGTGTTAAAAAAATCTGGGCATTCCGTTTAAAAAAAAAACGTTGGACGTATTGCCGATTAAACCGGAAGTGAAAAAAATATAAGCTGTATTGCATAAAATGCATTTATATTAACTATACCCCCATACCAAATTTCAGAAATCATAATTTTCAAATAACAAAGTTATTCGACCGTTCCGGGACTTTTTACTAACGCTGTATAGCACATCTAAAAGACAATATCTCTTGAGTTGGTGTTGGCTCTGAATGTCTGAATGATGTCTGCTGGCATCTCTTGCCAACTTATCATCTAGTTTTTCCAGCTCCAGTATCATTTCCGAATCGAATTTGACAATTTGTTCTGAGAGCAGTTTGGCTGTCAAAAAAAAAAAAGAGAAGCTGTCAAATTGGTGGCTTTCTCATTTGGTTCTTCGTGTTTCCAAATTCCCATTTGAAATTCTCCAAATATGTACAAACCAGCACATGATTACTTGTCTAGTTTTGCGTATAAATGTTTATTGACACCTCCTCACATGTTGTTTCTGAAACTGTAACTGGTCGCTTACCGATGTCTCTTGCGAATCTGCCACCTAGTTGTTGGAGTTCCAGCATAATTTTGACACCTATTTTGACAGCTTGTTCTAAGAGCAGCCCGTCATTTTGATTTTGGCCGATTTACTGTCATGTAAGTATACAAATTGGTTCCACCAATTCATTTTAATGTAGCTACTTCAAGATAGGTACTCCCTAAACGCAAATCTGGATAACTATTAATTCAATTTGGAAAAAAGGAAAGGAACCCCTAAAGCTGGCAGCTTCGTCATCTGGTTCTTCATCTCTCGAAATTCCCATTTGGCATTTTCAAGGCATCAACAAACCAGCTGCAGATTTCTTGCCTAAATTTGGGGATATAAGTTTTGCAACCCCCTTAAAGGAAATGTTTATGTGCACTGTTTAAGTGGAGTTTTGTTTTGTAATGGTTAACTTACTTCAATGAAATATGCTGGGATGCATTTAAGATTGTTAAAATTTCTGTCATATTAAGGAAAATTATTAGCAAAGATACCTCCTGCAACCCAACTTCATCCAGCGTTGAAGGAAATTGACAGAAGATTTAAGAATTAAGAGATCTTAAGAATCAAACAAGCATTCTGGGTATTTTTTGTTCAGAATGGTCACTTTCATTACCGAAATACTTCAAAGATAAATTACACTTCAATGATGGGAATTCACCGTGAAAATATTGTGTGTGCTAGCGATAGTATCTGTATGCTCCTGTGTGTGTGCTCTTAACTCACAGTTTCTTAAAATCGTTATTTTCTGATTTCTCGTAAAATGTGTAATAGTCTTTAAGCTCTTCTTTGTTTAATTAGTTTCTGAATATGCTGTCTGTTATTGCTATGTTGGTTTTCCCAATAGAGGGTTTAATTTTATTTTATCACGTCGAATTTGACATTTAATAATAATAATAATAATAATAATAATAATAATAATAATAATAATAATCCCCACCGAGGAGCCGTGGGACCTTGACGCTGGTGGTAGGACTCTATCGCTGCCTCTTTTCGAGCCTGACAGGACGGAAAGAGGCAGTGAGCTAAGGACGACCCAGCCTTTCTATTTCACCTCACTCTTCTTCAACTAGTCCTGGGCGAAGTACTTCTTCAGTTGTCTTCTCCTATTGGTCTCTTTTGGCCAACGCTTGTTCTTTTCAGATCTGGACGCTATTAGGTATCGAGGGCTAGGGATCTTTTTCTTTTTCTTCTAACGGTAGGGACGTGGTGACTCCATCAGCAGGATGGGGCCGCCACAGAACAATACCCAGGGGACTTGCCTTAATCGGCTGGCCGGTGGACACGACTACGCCACAACCTAAGTCAAGGTATCACAGCACGCGCCGAGGACTGCATGGCTTGGAAGATATTAAGTCGAGAGCGTGTTGAACTCCGGATACCTTCTCGTAGTGATGGCGGGGCTCTGCTGCGAGCGACTGTTAGATCCCCAGCTACTCGTGGGAACAGTATGAGTGATTTTAATAATAAAACGACGAAGCAGGATGGATCAACTGATACAGATGACCAGGCAATAAATACGGAAGATTTCGAGAGGAACCTGGAAGAAGCGTTGACCTTCTACTCCTTCGTCTACACCGCCACCAATAATCATGGAGCAGGAAGCAGATACAGCCGAGATACAGGAAGCCATGCCTGGGCATAGAACAGCGGAGCGCTTGGTTCACAGAATTCAAGTATCGCAACAAACACCACCAGTTTTGAAGAAGACGGTATCTCTGTCTACAATAGACGAAACAATGGATGGGAAAGAAATAGAAAGGATGCCTATGGCAAGAGCAAATACGTTCCCAAAGGATGGTATGGATGATGCTGGAAGAAAGTCAACAAAACATATTGCTATACGGTGCACCAGTGTGGAAAGACGCTCTGGAAGTCAAAAGAAATTGCTTACTACTACAAAAAGTACAGCGCAGAGTACTGATTAGAGTTGCGGCTGCCTACAGAACCGCACTTGCCTTAAGCCGTCAGGTTATAACAGGAATACCACCTATAGATCTGATGGCAGAGGAGAGGAGCTACGTTTACGAACGCAAGAAAGGAAAAGCAGCTAAAACCGCAAGAGAAAGAACTTTAGATTTGTGGCAAGAAAGGTGGCAAGGCAATGTTATCAGTGGGCAGTGGACCAAGCAACTAATACCAAACCTCAAAATCTGGATCCAACCATAGGAGTGTGGACTATTACCTCACACAGACATTAACAGGACACGGTGTGGTTAGATCTTTTGCAAAACGAATAGGCGAAGTAGTAGAGGAGCGGTGCGCATACTATAGTGAAATAGACACCGAAGAGCACACTATATTCTATGCGTACGTTGGATGGCAAACAGGAAGATCAGAAAAGATATAACCTCACAGAATCTGATAGCTACAATGATTGAATCTAAGGAACATTGGGATGTGTTGCATGAAATGATCAAGGTCATAATGAAACAGAAAGAGCGAGAAGACAGAGAAATGCAAAAGAAGCAGTGATAAAGAAAGAGTGAAGGAGATAACTACTCGGCAATTTCATGTAGAGTAGATGTCTTGGATAGACGGTTCCATGGAACGTGCCAGGAGGATCGGGGTGGTTTTTGGTAGGTATACCAAGTGGGGAGTCCTACACTGCCATGCGAATGAACAGACACCGTATGGCGTCCATAAAGGATTTTCCACCGACAAAAAAACAAATAATAATAATCAACAATCCAATTGATTCTACGGAGTAGATTTTGGTTGGAGCTCTTTCAAATATGTAGAGCAAAAAACAGCTGACACAAGCTAATTATTATACTACGCTGTTGTGAGCCATACTAGGTCTTCGCTTTTAGCTAAGGCTGGACTAACCACTCTTTTAACCAGTTTATATCCTTTAACACTCAATAGAAGGCCATGTCTTGCAATTTAATTTTAAAATCCACCTGGGAATGATACAAGGTGGTGGTCTATTAGATTCCATCTATGCAGGATGCCAAACTGACTTCCTGAACGAACACCTTTCGCTGTAGGCGGTCATGAAGCTTCAGTTCTTCTGTCAATTGAACTTTGTAAACATCGAAACGCAAATCTTCAATCAGTATAGGCTTGAATCTTGTTCACGACATCATCTTGCCCTTTCTGAACTTTCGCCAAGATTCTCAGTGCTGACATAACCAAAAACCTTAGTAAATGTCTTCAAAAGCATGAAGGGCCGAGTTTAATTTGGTCTGCACCTAAATTAATTTTATCAAAATCATGATGTACTTCATGCAGATCACCAGCCATTAAAAATTATGACCGCTTCCTATGAGAACAGATTTTGAAGATAGGGTATTAATGTATTAAAGGATTGGTTATTCAATTGACAAATTTTTGCTTCTATCTGGATGATAGCGCTGTGTAGTTGACGTATTGTGGATATATGACCTTCGAATATATAATCATTAATTCTACTCAATAAAATTATAACCTCAAAACTCACTCATCCTATCTCGATACCATCACAGAGAGTGTTGCGTAAAACTTACACAAACTAAATCGTTTCTAATTACAACCGAACAGAAAACACTACTTAATCTAATCCCCAGCCATTTATCCATTGATTAGCCTCCATTATACATTCAGCTGTAATACGATACCGAGATGGAATCTTGCGCCGATCACGAATATTCGTCATGACGTGCGCCTGAAAGCTCACATCGCCCGTTTCCAGGAAGAATGACAATAAAAGTCGATCCACGTTTAGAAGAAAGAATAAAAAAAAAATCTATCGCTCAGATCTTTTCCTGCGTGCGTTCGGCGCTAATTGTGTAATTTTTTCCGAACGAGTATAATGCCTAGCTGACCGTCTATAATCCCGGAGAAGAGAGAACGTGTGCTCATCTCATCGCATCGTATTGTTCGGATCACTTTTGTAATCTTTTAAATTTGCATCAGGTTCTTTTGTGAAGAACAAATCTAATTAAATTTAATTAATGTAGAGGTCGCTGCTGGTCATCTCGCCGATGCTATTGATAGAAATAGGAATTATTGGACTACAGTAGAGATGGTGGGATCTAATAATGGGATATACGTATTGGAGAACTGCGGGAGCTTACTTGGAATTGTTATTATTTTCGATGAGATAAAAACTAGATTGAATCTGCAGTAATGTGATTAGGAAACGGGTTCTTACGAGTTAATTGAAATTTCGTACACTTCAGGATGCACGAGGACGTCCAATAGATACTACCATAACTGTAGTTGCATCGGCTAAACTATGTGGAAAAAATAAATAGTCGCGTTTGCTCTATTTCGTGCCAAACGTCGCAGCACACTTGAAATATTCGTTACCGGAGGCAAAGAAAGTCCACACCGCGGACTTAGGCGGATGGTCCGCTCATAGAAACGGTTATTCGATATATATGTATACACAGTACACTGCATCACACTGTAATTACGTGATAAAGTGCGTTTTCGAGACGGGAGATCTGTACATAGGCGCGCACCACAGGCGAGGTAATAATGACATTTGATACACTTATTTACGATACGATTGGCACACGTTGTCTCCGGGCGTTATGTAAAACGCCGTACTGCTCCGAGTAGTAAGAGAAGAAAAATTAAAAAGAAAAAGAAATCAGAAGAGCCGACCAAGCCGGAGAATTAAAATCTAATGTTGTGTTGAAGTATTTAAGGAGGTAATTTGTTAAATGCTTATCGCGGTAGAGAGCTGACGATGTCGGTTACGAAAGTGCAAGTTGGTATTTTCATTGCGAGAAGTTATTTTAATATTATTAGAATTCTGATTTAATTCAACTAGTTTTTAATCTATAAATTGCCTTTCACGGAATAATTGTGTTATAATGCTTTATTTATTTATATATACAAGCACTAAGTGAATAATATTGGAGCCAAGTTTGAACCCTGAGGTACTCCTCATGTCAGTAATGCAATTATTATCAAATTAGTGTTTTCAAATCTTTAACTGAAGACTTCATAACAACAAATGGAGTCAAACAAGGGGACGTACCCTCACCACTCCTTTTTAACATAACATTGGAAGCAATCGTTAGAATACTAGACCTGTCAAGCACAATAAGCAAAAACAACTCACAAATAATAGCTTATGCAGACGACATTGTCATCAAGTAGAACACTACACGACCTTAAGGAAAAATTTATGAAACTAGAAGCAACATCCAGAGAGTATGACCTAATTATCAATGGCAAAAAGACGAAATACATGAAATTCGGTCCTCAACTATCTAATACCCAAACACTGCTAGAGATAGGATGCTACAAATTTGAAAAAGTCTCCAGTTTTAATTATTTTGGCTCACTAATCACTTGTGACAATAACATTAAAGAGGAACTCGAGAAAAGAATTAAAACTGCTGTGAAAGCATATTACACATACAAACATCTGTTCAAAAATAAGTGGATTAGTACGATAACTAAACTAACACTCTACAACACAGTCATCAAACCAACCATTACGTGCGCGGCCGAGTCATAGACTCTAAATAAGGCGAAAGAAGAAATGCTGAAACTTTGCAAAAGGAGGATCCTGAGAGGCACTCTAGGACCAGTAGAAGAAGAAGAAGGAAAACGAAATCTTAAGAACCATGAAATTCAAGAAACAAACGACGGATCCGACATAGTAAAGTTTGTTAAGAGCCAAAGGGTTTAGAATGGTGGTGTCATATCCAAAGGATGGAGGAAAACAGGATCCCAAAGATAATTAACAAGTGGGACCCAAATATAACAAGGAAAAAAGGACGACTAAAGAACAGGTGAATCCCAAATGTAAGAGAAAATCTAAAAACTATGAAAATAGAAAATAGTATACAGAAATCTAAAAACCGAAAGATATGGTCCAGCATATGCAAAGAAGCAAAAACACACCCACAGCTCTAAAGTCAGTAAAGATAAACAAAAGATATCCACTGGAGAGTGATTCCCTCCAGGGAAGAAAAAGAATCAAAAAAGCGAAAAGAAAGCCAAATCCCCTAAGGAACGTAGAGCCACCTAAAGAAAAAGAAGAATATCCAATTGAGACCACCTTAGAGTGACCTGTAATGAATCCATGGTAATCAGAACAATCAAGAATTTTTTGGTAAACTTTGGTAAAAGCTTTGGCCGATTTTTATATAGGTCGATAATTGGAAACCAATTTAGATTTGTGTATTGGACACATTTTTGTCTTTTTCCAGTGTTTGGGGAAAGAACGTATCTGCAGTTTTTAATTAAAAAATTTGGTGTCATATCACAATCTGACGTGAGTTTATTAGGAACGGTGGGCATAGTTTTAATTACGGAGGAAAGCTTAGGATGGCTCCTTCGATAAGCTTGAGCAAGAACAAATGAATGAATCTTCTTCTTTTATTTTTAGTTTTGTCGGCGAAAATTGCTTGTAGACTCATTATATCTAAATGAAAATTTGATTGATTTTTTAGACTAAGTTCCCACAATTTAATCTAAAGCACTTTCACCTTTGAATTGGCAGCCTAACAAGTTCAGACCAAAACGTCAATGAGAGAGAAGTTTTTAGAATCAGAAAGATGTTTTACCAATAATCAATCTCAAAATATACTATACATTAGTCCAACGATGACAATAATTTGTCTGAGCTTCTCGAAAGAAATGGTGGCCAATACTGTCAACAAAATTTGGTGGTAATCAGAAGATTGTATTCAGTGCCCTACATAGAACCATTTTTGACGTTTTGCTGTTCATATTGACAGTTTCTTCAAAATAACAGTATGGTCCGATATTCTTCTTGAATACACTCTTAGTGCATCTATCCTTGAAGTTTCTGTTCCATTGGTGCAACCATTTTTTCTAGTAGGCTTTTCCACGTGTTGCTTCTCTGCTGACGGTTTTATTCTTCTTTATCTCTATGGCTTTTCCGTAGATATTGGTGGTAGTTATCACTTCTAGCTTCTTGAAGTCCATTTTGTGCCCAGTTTCGTGATATCAAATTGTAATTTTAAAGATCAAACATTTTGCTCTACTCCAATTGATGGAATTTATTAGATTAGTCGTCCTCAAAATATTAATTAAGTTAAAGATTGGTAGTGCAAGATAGATTAGGTAGATAGAGAAAAAGCAACATCAATTTGTCATTAGTCCAGATGGAGAGATTTAAGAAGAAGAAAAGCAGAAATGTTTTGTTTAAATCTTCAAGTAATGGCACAAACGTGAATTGATTGCATTGACTATAAATTTAAGTGAAACATTCAACTCCAAAACTCGCCGAGCGGCTATTCCTAATTCTTCTTACTGGCATGTCTTTGGAAAAAATTCCAGGCCAAAGCTTCATGTGATCCTCTTGATCTAATTGGCTAAGTCAGATCGATACTCACATATGCTTCATTAGCATGCAGGTCAAAACTAATGAAAAGCAAGAAGTATATGTCATTATCCTCTTGCTGGCTGCTTTTTGAGAAATATTAGAGGCTAAAGTCTAAGTTAAACTTTTAAATCTACTTCACTATAGCCAGAGCCATGCTCACATGTGCCTCACTAGAGTGGTGACCAAACACTAAAGCTGCAGAACTAAAAAAGTGGCTTGCTGCAGATCCCATTACAGTCCAATTATAGGCTAAAAAGAAGGCAATGATGGGTGATGAAACAAATTTAGAGATTGAAATTTGACAATAACTAAAATACTTGAATAGCATCATAGAGGATAGTACATACTTTGCTGATACACCTTTTGGCGCTGATAAAATTAGGAATATGAAAATAAGTCGAATGAAGGAAATCTAGAAGACACAAATTCAGAAAGTGATGAAGAGGATATCGTAACCAGTGTCCATGACTTCAATACGGAGAAGGCAGCAAATTTGGAAACCGAAGACAAGGACGGGCATGTAATAAGGGAAAAATGGAACAAAATGTAAAGCCATCTCTTTTTTTCTTATTCTAAGAATATAATGACAGAACTAGATGTGTTCTCAAAAAGTATCGATTTAGATATTATTGATGAACTTGAATCTGTTCCTCGAAAAACTGGGAACGAGATCTAAAGCTTACCAGTCTGTTACAAATGTTGGGCCTTCTAGGCTTCTTACTTTAATTGGTTCCAAAAAGGAAAGTACGACTAATATCAAGGAAATATGGGCCAGTTATGTGACGAGTATAATGAAAGAAAAGCGATTTCTATATTTGCTGACATTTCTTCTTTTTGCCGACTAAAATGAGTCTCTTTGCTTATTCAACATGCTTAGGCCCAAAAGAACACAGTTACACTAAAGTGTAATAAGGTACCACCTCAAGAAGAGAGATTTTCATCATTGGTTGATCAAACAGTTTCTCAAGGAAATTGATCAGAACATGTTGAAATCAAAGCTTCAAGCTTTCAATCAAAATTTTAATTGTTTACTTATATACCCAAATAAAATAATTAAGTAAAATAGTTGAGTAAAATCAAATTTTAGGATTGCCACCTCTTCCCAACCCCTTAAATTTTTTGAGAATCTAACTTTTGTTGTTTTAGATTTTGAAATATTCCGTCAAAGTTTTGATTCCTTACAGTTTATCCAGAAAAAATCAGAAAGAAATCTGGGAAAACTGAGAATAATTCTTCTTAATGGTAGAAATAAAGTTCAAAAACCTTGCACAAAAAAAAGGTAGAAATTGACAGCATTTAGCTAACAATTTAGATCAAATTTGGTGCTTGTCAAAATTGATTCCCCAAAAGTTTTAGCGAAAGTATCTCCTAACCTTTCAAATTCAAAGAGAGCCGTTCGATATAACTGCAGAATTTGGTCCTCTAGAATGAGTCTTCTAAAATGACCAATAATTGTGAAAGCTTTTAAGTGCAAACTAAAATGGGTATCTTTGCTCATTCAAAATGCTTTAGCCCAAAAGAATGCAGTTACACTAAAGTGTAATAAGGTACCACCTAAAGATGAGAGATTTTCGTCATTGGTTGATCAAACAGTTTCTCAAGGAAATTAATCAGAACATGTTGAAATCAAAGCTTCAAGCTTTTAATCAAAATTTTAATTGTTTACTTATATACCCAAATAAAATAATTAAGTAAAATAGTTGAGTAAAATCAAATTTTAGGATTGCCACCTCCTCCCAAACCCTTAAATTTTTTGAGAATCTAACTTTTGTTGTTTTGGATTTTGAAATATTCCGTCAAAGTTTTGATTCCTTACAGTTTATCCAGAAAAAATCAGAAAGAAATCTGGGAAAACTGAGAATAATTCTTCTTAATGGTAGAAATAAAGTTCAAAAACCTTGCACAAAAAAAAGGTAGAAATTGACAGCATTTAGCTAACAATTTAGATCAAATTTGGTGCTTGTCAAAATTGATTCCCCAAAAGTTTTAGCGAAAATACCTCCTAGCCTTCCAAACTCAAAGAGAGCCTTTCGATATAACGGCAGAATTTGGTCCTCTAGAATGAGTCTTCTAAAATGACCAATTCTGAAGGTTTTTAAGTGCAAACTAAAATGGGTTTCTTTGCTCACTCAAAATGCTTTGGCCCAAAAGAATACAGTTACACTAAAGTGTAATAAGGTACCACCTCAAGATGAGAGATTTTCATCATTGGTTGATCAAACAGTTTCTCAAGGAAATTGATCAGAACATGTTGAAATCAAAGCTTCAAGCTTAAATTTTAATTGTTCACTTTTCTACCCATAATAGGTTATAAAATGATTGAGTAAATTCAAATTTTAGGACTGCCATCCCCTTCCAACTCCTTAATTTTTTAGAGAATCCAACTCCAAAAACGTTGCATAAAAGAAGGTAGATATTGACAGCATTTAGCTAAGAATTTAAATCAAATTTGATGGTTGTCAAAATTGATTTCCCAAAAATTTTAGCGAAAATACCTCCTAGCCTTCCAAACTCAAAGAGAACCCTTCGATATAACATCAGAATTTGTCTAATCTATTGCCAAAACAGCCTTAGAGGAAAGACTTAGAGGAAACAACTCTCTTATGGTCTTCCAGAATGAGTCTTCTAGAATGAGTCTCCTAAAATAATCAATGGTGAAAGCTTGTCACGCTCTAGTCTCCTTCAAAATGCTAGATTCCTAAAATTAGTCTAAAATGTTACTAGCATGTGTGAGTTTTCAATTTTGGACTGTGCAGATTGCTGTAGATTAGGATGTTCGGTAGTTTTTGGGTATATTAATTCTGTGAATCCAGATCTTGAAAATGCCAGGCCATATTGATGAGAGATTTCCCCGCTAGAACACAACTTATTGGCTTGCCAGTTTAGGATTCGTTAATTTCACTACAATCGTATTTTAGGTGAGTCTTCGCGTCACACACACACACACACACACAAAAAGAACAACAACTGAATACCATTACTCGTTATAATGTGTACCGTTCCTCAGTAATGTTAATTTTCTCATTAATATGCCAACGTACTTCTTAGGGTCGACAATATCGACATGTCGATGAGAGTAGGACTCCGATCTAGTATAAGAAAATACCTTAGATGTGTGTGTTTGTGTGCGCGTACTCACCGCAAAAAGGTTGGTTCCACTGAATCACACCTCGTTCATTGTTAATAGAATAATAACATATTATATGTTAATGTAATCTATCCACACAGACTAAGAGAGATCATTTGGGTGATGTGACATCTCGGCCTGGCTTAAATTAACATTTGATTTAGGCGTCAACGCGGCTATGGGCCGAACCGTTTTCATTGTTCATATGATAATCGACACAACACGGTTGTGTTATGTAATCTTTCGACGTTGTGTCGTGCTAACAATTTTTTCTCCTTTTCAAACTCTAATACTGATGGGTCGATCCGAATATCACCGCTAGAAGCATGGGTACGGGGAGGGAAAAAATGGAATGCGTTTAAAGGTCCTTCCCAGTCTATCATTATCCTTCAAGGAGACTCCGTCTACGATAATTAAGCATTAACAATTGCTACATACGAGACATTATTAAGACTTATCAAGTTATGAACTTGTTTTCGTAAAAATTACGGACGGCACACCTCTGATACTAGTCCATACGTGATTGGAAAATCCAGGTATATATTTGCATATACCTGCACAATTGCTCTCGTCTCAAATTATATGGTTAGTTTGCTACATCGTGGGCGTTCAGATCTAATTGTTTGCAGGGTATTATATTTATGATCTGCTATATGTAGAGGATGAATTGATAAATGTAATTATCATAAAATTGAAGATGTATTACTAACGGGACGGCACACCATCCTCATTATCATCACACAGAATACAAACGGCCGTATAGTACTTTTTCCCACATACATACATACACAGATACATACGTACACTGGATTAGGTAATTCTTCCCATTCAGTTTCCCATATTTGTTTGTACACAACAAATACTATATGTACACATACCACGACAGTAATGAAATGTAAATTGCCAACGATTAAAATAACAACAGTATCGTTTAGTATCAATTTGCGAGTCTACTATCGCCGGTAATAGCAACAGCCGTGTTACCGTGATGTGTCTGTCACACTTTCCATCGCTGAAACGTATTGTGAAGAACCAGGTTGTCTGTCTTTTCTTCTGTCTGCATATCGTATATATGTATATACACATTGAGTAATCTCAACGATTTTTTCTTTCCTTTTTTATTTCCGAATCTCATCATAAAACTTCTCATTATTATATTTATTAAACTGAGCTTTTAGTTTAATCTCATGCAGATATGTAAGTACGTCGTGAATAGGAAAGCGCAATTCGCGTGGCCTACCGCCTCATTAGGAAGTTGGTTCACGTGGCGCACTCTGACCCGTAACATCACGACACCCTAGTGTCTATTGGCACACACACACACACATACAAACATAGAATCAGCTTCTTTCTCCGCGTACAAGGAACGTGCCTCGGCTCCGGACATCCCAGCAACCGCGGCCACGATATTCAACGATGAGGCAATCGGGTGTTGTAACTGTACGTAACTGACGTTGTTGGGAGTTTGGAAATAGATCGAGGCTAGATAGGATTGCTTATTTTTCTTTTTTCACTCATAAAAAATATTTAAAGACTGAAAAATATGCTTTAATTTCTGCAATTGTGAAAAATTCAGGGAAACTGGATCAATTGGTGGTGCCAAACAGACTAGTCGTTCAAAAAAAAAGCCATTCTAATATTGGTATCGAAGCAGTGCGTGAGAGTATTGGCCAAAATCAAGGAATAACAATTTAGTCATGGACAGGAATGGAAAATTTCGAGAAGCTCTCTATAGGCTATACTCAGTGGACAAGATTTTCATATTGATGGATTTCTTAATCGTAAAAATTAGTGCACCTAGCTTTTGGGCAACCCACCTTGTGATTGTCGAAAAAAGGTTCTCTTGGTTGGTTGGAAACTTTTTCAAGATTATGGAAAAATTGGGTCACCTACACAACAACCAGACTTACTCATATATAAATTAATCAAGCTAATATATACACTAGTTAATCTGAATCAACTACTAGCTGAACTAAGGTGCTAAAGGTCTGAAACAGCTAAACTGTCCTCTAACCAAATTGAATTGTTGGCTAAACAGGTCTAAACTATCTAAGCTGCCCCCATAACCAGCTCAGAATGAGGTCTAAAGTTCTAAGTACGCTGATGTCTAACCAGATTATTTCTGCTATTCTAACCTTTCGAGGCTGCTATCAAAACTCGTTAGATTAAGTTAAGTTTTTGGCTAATCCACTTAATTTGCTTTATAAACTAGTTCCAAACCAATTAAGCTTACTTGATTTCTAACCGCTTTTTAATTAGGTAAACGGCTTCTACCACCAACTCTAAGTTATAAAAACTAGTTAATCAGTGGTCTAAATTAGTTGGAAACTGTTCACCTGAATGACCTACTTTCTAAATCAATTTAAACTAACAATAAGTCAGCTCCTTTTAGGACTAGCTTAAAGCTGGTCCTAAACCAATTAAGTTAATGTCTTAATCTACTTAATAAACCAATTAAACTAACTTGTTTTCTAACTAGTACCAACCAATTAAGCTGAAACGTTACTTTTAAATTTAAAATTACAAAAACTAGTTAATCATGTTTATAAATCTTGGCTCATTTATGTAACGGAATTGGGCTACTTTCTATATCAGATAAGCTGCTTTTACAAGTATCTCAAAAAACCAATTGCGGTGAATCTACTTCCTAAAACCAGTTCATCTCCAGCTTATTTAGCGCAGGCTATAATCTCAACAGTTTCTGTTCTTGATAGATTGGAAGTCGTAGGAACAGGAGAGGGGCTAAATTTTCCGCATGACCAAAAAACTTCAGTTAGTCCAAACCGACATCATGAATAAATTAGCTTCTCATGGTGGAATTTACTGCTTGGGACAATTACGTGAATTTAGAGTTAAGGGGGATTCACCAGGTTTGGGTTTAGAGAAAAAAGTAACAATTTCTTACGAACAGGCGTGGACTAACTTCGAAAAAGTTTCCAGCCCAAACTGACATCATGAATAAAGTTTTTAATGCTGAAATTTGTTGAACTCTAGATCACTGTCACCCACAGGACACCATGCGTTTCGACCGCAATGCTGTCATTATCAAGGCGATAATAAAACTGTTTTATTATCGCCTTGATAATGACGGCATTGCTGTCGAAACGAGTTGGCATTTATCCAAGTGTTTGGTGTCCTGTGGGTGACAGTGATCTAGAGTTCTACTTCGGCACCAAGAGATCCAGGGAATATTTGTGAAATTTGTTGGTTTTCTAAAAGGAGACTTGAGTTTAAAGAAAAAAATAAGAATTGATTATGAATAAAGTGACCTAACTTTCCTGCTATTTCAAAAAAGTTTCCACCCCAAACTGATACCATAAAGAACCGGGTTTTCCATATTGGAATTTGACAATTTTCTTAAGGAAAGATCTCGGACCAACTTGGTGCACCAGCTAAGAGTTAAGAGGAGATTCACCAATTTGGAATTTAAAGAAAAGAATTGTAATTTATTAAAGACAAATGTGACCTAATCCACCTCCTATTTGAAAACCTTGAATAAACTAGTTTTTATTCTGGAATTTGATGGTTTTCTAAGGAGAAGATGTTGGGACAGTTGCATGAGCTAAGACCTCAGAGGGAATTCACCAATTTTGAGTTTAAAGAAAAAAAATTACAATTTATTAAAGACAAGTGTGACCTAATTTGCCTGCTATTTGAAAAAAGTTAGCAGCCCAAACTGTCATCATAAATAAATTAGTTTTTGCTTCTGGAACTTCTTGGTTTTCTAAGACGAAGATGTTGGGGCAACTACATGAGCTAAGACCTCAGAGGGAATTTTACCAGTTTTGAGTTTAAAGAAAAAAATAACAATTTATTAAGGACAAATGTGACCTAACCACCTGCTGTTTCAAAAAAGTTTGGAGCCCAAACTGTCACTATGAATAATTTAGTGTTTGATCCTGGAAATTGTTGGTCTTCTAACGAGAAGGTGTTGGGGCAGTTGCATGCTTGCTATTTGAAAAAAATTAGCAGCCCAAACTATCACCATCAATAAATTAGTTTTTGATGCTGGAATTTATTGGTCTTCTAAGTAGAAGATGTTGTGGCACTTGCATGAGCTAAGACCTCAGAGGAAATTCACCAGTTTTGGGTTTAAAGAAAAAATAACAATTTATTAAGAACAGATGTGACCTAACCACCTGCTGTTTCAAAAAAGTTTGGAGCCCAAACTGTCACCATGAATAATTTAGTGTTTGATCCTGGAAATTGTTGGTCTTCTAACGAGAAGGTGTTGGGACAGTTGCATGCCTGCTATTTGAAAAAAGTTAGCAGCCCAAACTGTCACCATGAATAAATTAGTTTTTGATGCTGGAATTTATTGGTCTTCTAAGGAGAAGATGTTGGATCAATTACATGAGCTATCACTCAGGAGGGAATTCCCAATTTTGAGTTTAAAGCAAAAATAATACTTCTACAATTTATTGGGAATAGAGTTGGTCTAACTTTCCTGGTACATCAAAAAAGTTTCCATACTAGAATTTGTTAGTTTTCTAAAGAGAAGGTGTTAGAGCAATTGCATCAGGTAAGCAGTTTGTGTCCTTTTTCATTCACAATTTTTTTGGTAAAATTTGTTTCTTTGTCTTTTTCTGAGAATACGCTATCTGTTGCCAGAATATCGGTCCTTTGTCAATCTTGTGAAATTGGTAAATTGCACCTTCGAATCCTGTCAAAACTCCTGCAACCAAACCTTTTCCCAGCAGCTTAGAAGGTTGTCCAAACTTGATATTTCAAACCAGACTGTATACATATACATATACGTACATAGGTGTAATACTAAAATAGTAAATGAAGCTTTAATTAAGTCCAATCCTTACAAGAACCACACAATCAACCTATCCGGTTAACAACACTTTAAAGCTAGTACTGCTCTTAAACCGTCACTACCAACACAGCACAAGAAAGGAAAGAAACCATTAAAAACATCCGTTACATTTTTTTCAGGTCAACTGGAAGAATGCCACTTATTACTTTTAATGTTATGCAAAAGTCATTGCTGTTGCGGAGTAAGTAAGGTGTCCAAGGCCGTTTCGATCTAAACTTGAGGAATTATTATTATAATATACGAGGTGTTTATTCTTAAAGGTAGCATCCCTGTATATATTGACGTAGATGTTTTTAATTAGCCAACTTAATTTATGTATGCGGTTTCGATATTAACCATAATTTTTCTGACAATAATTGCAACTTTTACATAAGATTCTGCGGCTAGGAGAGGAAAAAATCCATTTATTACGAAAACCGGTAATCTTTACACGTACACACAACGAAAAAAAAGGAACACTAATCCACAACTGACTTAACAAGCTGTAATACTCACACACACTCACACAGTAAACGCTACCTTGAAGAAAAACATGTCGGAGAGGCGTTGTATTTTGATTCATTTATTTTTTGCGCAACACAAGAATAATTTACTTTTTTAATTAGTCGGTCACGAAGTGCAGAAGAAGCGGTGGTTTCCGACAAAGGATGGAAAGAAATCATGCACGCGCTATTTCTAGTTTACCGAAACTGGTTGAAGGTCGCCATATTTCGATGTGGATTCGAATTATTATAAACGTAACAATGACCTAATCGCTTGGAGTTGATTGAAATTTCTCAAATTCAAGGATGGCAAATTGGGTTCCAGTTTCGGGGAGACAACTCTGCGATGTAGACAGACCTTTTCTGTGTTAATAAATAATGAAACGTGCATGTATATTCCCCGCAGTAAACGGTTAGTTCTTTATAATTGCGCAATACTAACTTGCGAAAAAAAAAACCGCAACATCATAGTATACAAGACGGCGGTGTAAAACTGCCAATTAACCTTGATTCCATTGTCTTTATGTTTCGTCCAATTTCTCACCATTTCCCGCATGGTGTTAAGTGTAAGATTAATCCTTCTAATTCGTGTTTTTTTGTGCTTACTTGACATGATTTGTAGGATATTATTATTAAATATTATTCTGCGGATTAAATTGAAATAACTTGAGTTAGTCACAATTTGTCCATAATCTCTGACTCAGCACCATTAAACAATGCAATCAGATTTTACGCGACGAAATTGAGCCGTTGCGTCTTCCGCAAAACCAAGAAAGTATAAATTAGAAATAAAACTCGGCGAAGGAAATGAGAACTAACAATAAAAGTAACTGCTAACTTGTTTCGTGTCCTGCAATTATTAACATTGCAGTAATGCGCTTCTGTTAGCTGGTGTTGAAGTCTAATAGACCGCAGAGTAATCATCGGTCATTATTTACACCGGTGCAGTGTGAAGAAATAATTCCGTGTAATCTAATAAAACAATGACGATAATGACAAATAAGAACAAAATGGAAATCAATATTAGCTGAGTTGTACGCTACAGTATTCTGGTTATTTTATTTAGTCCCCGTATAATGGTATGTAATTATTGTAGTTGCTGCATTTCTGTCAGTCTGTGCATTTATATCTTAATAAAATGAATGGAATGATGGTAAAAGTTTTATTTATTCTATTGTGTCATCCGCCAAACCCGGAACAGTTCAATCCAATAAACAACGGCCGTGTAAACCTACGTTCAACTATTTTTATCAACCTCCCCTCCATTTAACGTACATACACAATATTAGGAATGCTAGATTTCATTTGGCAAGACTGTAATGTCGTCTAAATTAACTATTAGCTAACTTCATTCTCATTAACCATTGACGTCTAATACATAAATAAATAAAGGTTATGTTAGCAAAACATAAATTAATGACGTCTTCTCAACTGAATCAAACAATGATGACAACCCATCAGGAAAATGTAATCGAATCAAAGTGTTGCCAACCCCTCCCCTAAGACACCAACAATAAATGTTAAATTATGACAGATGAAAGGTGACAGTTTATTATGACAGCAATTAGGGGTGGTTAGGAATTTTAGGATTTTTTGTGTTACCAACTTGGTGCACTTACAATTGGACACACCTGTCTTAATTGACGTCTAAATTGACCATTAGCTAACTTCATTCTCATTAACGGTTAACGTCTAGTAGGTAAATAAAGGTTATGTTAGCAAAACATAAATTAATGACGTCTTCTCAACTGAATCAAACAATGATGTCAACCCATCAGGAAAATTTAATCGAATCAAAGTGTTTCCAACCCCTCCCCCAAGACACCAACAATAAATGTTAAATTATAACAGATGAAAGGTGACAATTTATTATGACAGCAGTTAGGGGTGGTTAGGAATTTTAGGATTTTTGTGTTACCAACTTGGTGTAGGTACTTACATTTGGAAACATCTATCTTAATTGACGTCTACATTGACCATTAGCTAACTTCATTCTCATTAACGGTTGACGTCTAATAAATAAATAAATAAAGGTTATGTTAGCAAAACAAATTAATGACGTCTAATTATGGCAGCATTTGGAGGAGGTTGGGAAATAATTTAAACCTGTTTTTGGAAGGAGTATTGTGTTGCCAACCTTGTAACACTTACAAGTAGATATTTTGTAATGTTTCTAATGTCAAGTTCATCTGGACTTGAAGGTACTAATATGAAAATCTCTAAATGAATTTTACTAAGAATTACAAGTAATTCTCAAATGCTTCAAATTACTAACAACAATGGTCTCATAAACAAAACAACCCTATAAGATTGGGAACTTCAGCATTGGGATCAAAACAGAAAAACCGATCCTGCACTGTCTTCTTCACTTTTCGGGCTTCAAAGTTATTGAAGCCCAAGAATCAAGGAAAATTGAAAATATTTTAAATCTCTGGAATTCAATGGACCAACAAATTTTGTAAAATTAGGACACAAAACCACAGTTATCAGAATTGATTCTAAGTCCAAACTTATTCAGGTTGGTGACAGACGGTCACCAACCTAACAAATCATTCAAGTTTCTGGAATCTGACTGGTTAACAAGTCTTGCAAAATTAAGGATAGAATCGCTGTTGTCAGTTGTTGAGGGTTTTGAGATTCTGTAGGTTATATAGCCTTTATGAAGCCCTATAAAGGGCAAGATCTTCTATACGATAGCAAAAGCGCACCAGCCCATTCAGTTTTGCCTCATTTGTTCCAAAAATCTAAGAATCGATTAAATTAGACGTAATAGCATCTTAAGTGCATGGCGAACTAAACTAAAGACTAGGCGTATTAATAGGAATAAGAAAACTCATGCTAGAGGTAGTTTTTTAGACTTTTTTTTAAACTGTCATCGAAATTTTTGGAAAAACTCCATCTGAGGCATCATGAGTACCATGTCCTAAATGCTTAAAATTACTAGAAGACCTTATAGGACAATACTACAAGATTGAGGTCTTCAGAAATTTAATTGGTGATAAGGCTAAAATAGAAGAACAGATTCTGTAGCACCTTTTTCACTTTACCGAATCTAAGCTTATTCAAATCGGGGAGAGGGAGTCACTAGAATAAATTCAATTCTGTTAATGGGATTACAAGCACCACGAAATGATTTAAAAGTAATTTAAGTCTTTAGAATTTAATGGACAAACAAATTTTGCCAAATTAGGGCATGGAATTGTTGTTATTCCATTGTATTTTGCGATTAATTGATTTGTCCAAATTAAATTTTAGTGATCAGATGGCTTTTTTTAATTTTTGCCAATTCTGTTAACTGAGATTTGAATGATACTGACTTGAGAACTATGTTTTGTTCAAGTTTTGACTAGAGCCTACACTTCTTCTCAGTCTTACCACTGATATTTTTACATTTAGATTCATAGAATTTCACTATAGCTGAGAAGATGCATCTTGAGCTTCAGTCCCCAGATTTTGCTGAAACCTTAATAACAGATCTACAGTGCTCACGACCTAAAGGAGCTCCCTAAAGAAGGAGCAGAGGTGTATGGTTTCAAGGTAAGGGTCTATTCGAGGTGGTGGTAATATTTGTGGTTTGCCAAGAATTACAGGGAATTCTGCTGGAAGTACTAGAAGGTTTAATATGAGAGCAACATTCTTTGACTATATTTTTCCACTAAAAACAAATAAAAATCTGAATCTTTAATGATTCAATCAAACTTTCCGATATTACCGCATCCATCTGAATTTTTATTATTTCTCCGAAAACACTAAAACCCAAATATCAGTATAAAAAATTATAATTCTCTTATATCGCTTAATATAAATATAATAATAATAATAATAAAAATAATAATAATAATAAAAATAATAATAATAATAAAAATAATAATAATAATAATAATACTATTAAAGTGAGCTTTTTCACTTTCTAAAAACCAGTTTTTTTCCTTCATACTAAAGGATTGCAACAAGAATAATGTAACATACATTAAACGTTGCAAGCTGTCGCGGTTACATCAACACATATTCGTTTCCATTTCGCTTGTATTATTATTGTTATTGGGAATTTCAACAGGTTTGTGAGAATAAAATCCCGCAATATCTCGTTTTATATGCCGAGGAGATCTTTGCGATGACCATGTGGCGTTGCAGATACGAATTGTACGTCTTTCATTTTGAGGAATGTTTTTTTTGTTTATGTGGGAAAATTTAGTAATACATGTCGTAGAGAAAAAAAAGAAACAATAGACGAATCAAGGTGGAATATTTGCATGCATGACGGGACGGATTTTTGTTTGTGAACGAGTGGATCTCCTTTAATAATTTGATTAGTATTAAACGTTGTATCGGACGCACCCAACAGCTTTCCATATTCCCCCAAATTAATTTAGCTTTCGGTTGTTATATTATATATTTACAAACAATTATATCAATCGTAGAACTAGTTCTGTGTGTATACTATATCTGGTGTACTTGAACAAATAAAGAAAAAAAACATTTAATTTAAATGTTAGATCGATGAATCACCGTTGATTACTTTGACGACGTTGTTTGCGCAATTGGAGTAGCACAAACTATAATAGCAATTACGCCGAGGTAGTCATCGGATGTTTATGAGTGAATAATTGGAATTGAAGTGTTGTATGGCAGGATATAAACGGTGCTTTTGTTCCATTTCATTAGCGCTCAAATCCACACAAAGGGAAATACGATTTTCTAAACAAATTACTTTGTGTAGTAATTCGTACACAAGAAATATAAATATACTCATTGTTAGTGACATTAGAAGAACATCTAATATGTTTGGCGATGCTATAACTGAGTACACTCCCATACACGGCTAGGTATCAATGAATTGAAATAATAATAATAATAATAATAATAATAATAATAATAATAATAATAATAATACTTTTTTTAAATTAAATTCCTCCACTTGCTCCACCTTCCCTGAGACATAAGGCCAACAAATGCTAACCCTACCCCCCGGGTTCCTCACGCTGGCCAACCAGTTGCTCCCACCACTTAGAGGCAAATAGGCGCAAAGGGCTGGTCTCAACAACAATAATAAAAATACTATAACCGCAACAATAAAACAACAACACCTCCTAGCACTAAGTACATGTACTTGTCAGTGCAGGGGGTTCAATTTAATCTTACAGAAAAAAAAAATTAATGTATGCTTCTATATAAACCAAAAACCTTCTTAACTGTATATTGAAACGTAAAGGCTATAATATACTATATTTTCTAAATATTTCTGTTTCTAGAAAAGCAAAAACAAACAAACTCAGTTTTACTAAAAAGTTAAACAGTTAAGCGGTTACCGAAAAGCAACCGAAAACTAACCAAATCCTTATATGAATTAACGGAAATCTAATTAAAAACTAATAAAAAATTCAAACAAACTTTAACGAAAATCTAACTGGAATCTAGCCAAAAACCATCCCAACTCCAGTCGAAAAACAGCCGAAAATCAACTATACATATGTATATTATTTGTAAACGATTGTACGCAATGCGGGTATTCGCAATCACATGATAATCTTGTATCATACATTTTTTTTCATCGCTTGTAGGTTTATTAGTACGACCTAAATTATTGTTTATATTTGTCCACGTTTCTTTCATATCTCCTCTGCTGTCATTAAACAAAATAAAGAATAATAATAATAATAATAATACTAATAATAATAATAATAATAATAATAATAATAATAATAATAATAAACCATTTGCACTTCTACTATTGAGTCAGCAACAACATTGTGACTCAATTTATATAGATATAATAATGAAATGACCTTTCTATGATCACAGGGGCTTTGAAAATTAAATTCCAGTAACAGGGATCCATACGATAAAACAGAAATAGTACCACCATACTTCTTAAAATCTTAAAAATCGTTTTGGTAACGACTCTAGTAACTTGATATATTTAAACTGCGTTGGTGACTAAAACCTCACAGCAATAATCAAGTTTACTACGAACTAAAGAATTGTATAAAGTGATAACAGTGTTTATATCTACAAACAACTGATCTCATAATAAACTCTAGTAACTTGCAACCGTTTGAGTAGATAGAAGTAATTTGCAATCAAAAACTACGCCTAAATCCTTAACTACATAGCATTTTTGAAGACATACATAGGTTTACGACTCTATGTCATCGCTTTACATTTGTTTATGTTGATATGTATGTATAAAATTTTTCTGACACCAACTATGCAAGAGATCAATCTTGCTTTGAAGAATATCACAGTTTTCAGTAGAATTAGGTAATGATAGGTACGAAAAATTCTTAAGTCATCAGCATATAGTAAATAGTCACTACCAACTACATCACAAATATCATCGATCAATAATATTAATAATAAAGGCCCAAGATTGAACACTAAGATCTGACCCCTTCAAATTCAACAAATTGTTGCCTTCCAGTTAAATAACTTTGGAGTAACAGAAGAAAATTGGCATGTAGACCATAATGCTGCAACTTCTGTAGTAGCAAATTATGTGGTACCTACACGGTTAAAGACTCTACTGAAATCTATATAAACGACGTCAACTCGTTTACGCTTATCAAGAGGTTTACATACAAGCTAAAGGGTGAAATTGGTTAAATTGGTTACTGTCGATCTATTTTTTAAGAATCCATGTTGGTTGTAATGTAAAACTGGTTTCAGATGGTCGATACTTATCTGCTAGTGGCACCTCCTTTCAAGCAACTTAAACCTCGTTGATTAACTGTGCCAAAATTTGTGGAGGATGGTGCAAAGTGGACAGTCTCCTCTCCATGATATCCTAAACGATGATGTTCGATGGGGTTGGGTTTAAATCCGGGGAACGGGGTGGCTACAACAAAACATTAACGCCTGATTCTTGGAGAAAGTCTATAGATCAACGAGGAATATGGGGACGTGCATTGTCTTGGTGAAAAAGGACGTGTGGACGGCCACCTAGATAAGGTGGTAAACTGGTTTGTACAACATCACCAACATAACGAGCACTGCCTCGAATAAAGAGAAGTGGTGATCACCATAAGGAATAGCCCCCAAAAAAATTACTCCAACAGTCCTGTGTTGGAGCAAACTTCTCAACAGCAAACCCAATATTGCCCCACTCTCCACGCCGGCGTCGTACCCCTCTACGGCCACCACGCATACCTAGACACAATCGATGATCAATGATGTCAACCCATCAGGAAAATTTAATCGAATCAAAGTGTTGCCAACCCCTCCCCCAAGACACCAACAATAAATGTTATTATGACAGATGAAGGGTGACAGTTAATTATGACAGTAGTTAGGAGTGGTTAGGAATTTTAGGATTTTTGTGTTACCAACTTGGTGTACTTACAATTGGACACATCTGTCTTATGAATGTCAAATCGCAGTAACGACTGATTATGACAGCATTTGGAGGAGGTTGGGAAATAATTTAAACCTGTTTTTGGAAGGGGTATTGTGTTGCCAACCTTGTAACACTTACAAGTAGACATTTTGTAATGTTTCTGATGTCAAATTCATCTACACTTGAAGGTACTAATATGAAAATCTCTAAATGAATTTTGCCAAGAATTACAGGAAATTCTCAAAAGCTTTAAATTACTAAACGGTCTTATGAAAAAACAACCCTATAAGATGGCCGTAGAAGGGTACGACGCCAGCGTGGAGAGAGGGGCGCCTCGAAAAGAGAAGTGATCAGCTACCATAAGGAATAGCCAGAAAGCAGAATCGCGATTCGTTGCTGAAGACGACTTTATACTTTTGCTTCCTAATGCTGCCGTTCTGTGCACCAGTTCATTCGTTGACGACAGTGGTCCGCAGTCACTAATCGTGGACGATATGAAAAAAATCCAAACACTTTAATACGACGATATAGTGTAGGCATAGTAAGAGGTTTAACGTCTTACAACATTGCGATAGGAATTCGCAAAAAATTATCAATGATAAAAAGTTGACATTCTCTTTGATACCAAAAAATCAAGTTGAACAAATTACTCCTTCTGGGTGTAACACTTCTAATGTCACTGAGTATAAGTAAATAAAACTGACATATAAAATATAAGGCACATTTTTCAATTTCACCGATAACAATACGAAATAAAGTTGTAAAACTTTAACTTATATCCTCGTATGATATCATAAGCTCCCATTCATATTCAAATATTCATAGCGCAGCCTTAATATACGGGCGAGCACGGTCGGAGCTTATTTTTTACGATTTCAACACTTCGATTAACCCAAACAAGAGAGCGAGTATTACCAACGCTAAGAAGATTTATAACGCCGAAAACACACTCAGAGAGAGAGACATGTCATGACTATAAATATATGATTTATTACGATAATTTATTCTAATTTATTTACACTAGATTAATTTCCGAATTAGGTAGAAGACAATTTCTCCGAAAGCTGGAACAAAAGAGCTTCGCATTTCCTGCGAAATACGCTCCCGAGTTCCGAACAAGAACTTGTGCGGTGATTGTAAATCTTTTTTTTTTATTCGAACGCCTTCATTGTCGTTAGCTTCGATTGTCACTTGTTCCGCGGTGCATGACTGTCTTCACTTTCGATTTGCGATATTAGATTTTTTTCTGTGGTGTATTTCTTGTGGAAAAATGAGTCAGATATGGCGGAACAATTATAAAGGATTCGCTAAAAAATTCTAGCATATTAATACTATTAGGTTGTCCTGCAAAAAAATCCTGTTGCGTTCGAAATCGTTTGATTGAGTTCTGAAAAGAATGGATATTATGCATTGTTGGTTTTTTGTTATCGCTGTAAGTCGCCGGTTTGTGATTAACTTTCATTTTTGTATTTATGTACATTTAGATCGTTTAAAAGCTATTAAATAGATGCCCGCCTATCAATTTATTTCAGGGAAATTTCGTGGATAAAAACGCTATCATTGATAGAGTGTTTTTGTTTTGTTTTGATATCGATACAATTCATGCACAATGAAGATTTTTTTTTAATAATTTCTAATTGTTTATATTAAATAGAAAGCTCTGATTGCGTAGGTCATTCTCCATTAGCAATCACTTGGATAAATGCTCAATTTTATGCTGCTTTGATACACTTCTATAGATGAGAATCAAATCTATCTTGAATTAAGTCAATTTTCCCCCCAAAAACTTGAAATATGTTGTTGTTAATCGCAGTTTTATAATCAATAGTACCCCAATCGTTTTCTAAAATCTAACAGAACTTGTACAGTCAAATACTCTATATTAGATTCAAATTTAATATCTATTTAATTATATACCTAAATGAAATTTTCTGGTAAATTATCCTTTAATATCCTTGCAGTTAAACAACTTACGGCACTATAATTAACGAAGAATACATAAAATAACGCTAAAATTTCGTACGATATATTATAAGTGAGAAATCTTGATTTTTAGTGATTATTTCAATGGTAGATTAGACGAGTAACCTCTAAAAAAAGCTTCATTCATCCTCCATTAATGTTTTAACACTTATGATTAATTTTTTATGCAGTAATTCAAAAGAAGACATCTCTAATAGCATCCTAATGCAACTATCAGTCAACTACACAGTAGGTTCAAATTTTAAATTTTATAAAAAATAAATAAAACAAAATCTTAAAATAAAATCTAAAATAAAATAAATATAAATAATAAAACCTAAAGTGTGGTATGGTGGTATTACAAGAAGAAAATCTCAAATCTTAGTGGTGATTTCAATAGGTGATCAAGTGCGCAACCCTAGCAAAAGCGCCTTCTATTATAAAGTGATTAATATTTTAAAGCTTGTGGATATTACTAATAAAATTTTTGAGATATTTTTAAAGTTTCGTATTTTACAATGTGAAGTATTTAAAGAGAATTACTCTAAAATCTCGTATGATGTATTACAGGTCGTAAAAAAGGGACAAAACCCACCCCCGGTGGTGCCACCTATGATTTCAGAATGTTTTTCCAACTACTAAAATCGTCCAATACTATAACAAAATGCCACTGCAAGGTAGGTAGCAGTTTTGACAGATTCGCCATTTAACTAAGGAATTACAAGCCTGCATACTCTATAGAGAAATAAGTTTAATAGAACTTGTGGAATAAAAAGAGAGATAGATTCTAATGGTGATTGTACAGCCTTACAAAGAATAAGAAATGCTAAAATTTCGCACGATATATTATAGGTGATAAATCTTGATTTTTAGTGATTATTTCAATGGTAGATTAGACGAGTAGCCTCTAAAAAAGCTTCATTCATCCTCCATTAATGTTTTAACATTTATGATTAGTTTTTTATGCAGTAATTCAAAAGAACACATCTCTAATAGCATCCTTATGCAAACTACCAGTCAACTACACAGTAGGTTCAAATTTCAAATTTTATAGAAAATAAATAAAATAAAATCTTAAAATAAAATCTAAAATAAAATCTAAAATAAAATCTCAAATAAAATAAATAAATAATAAAATCGAAAGTGTGGTATGGTGGTATTACAAGAAGAAAATCTCAAATTTTAGTGGTGATTTCAATAGGTAACCAAGCGCGTAACCCTAGCGAAAGCTCCCTCTACTGAGTGATTAAAGAATTGTTTAAAATTTCGTATTTTACAAGGTGAAATGCCTAAATAGAATTTGTCTAAAATCTCATATGATGTACCTATTACAGATTGTAAAAATAGGGCAAAAGCGGGTATCGGTATTTGATTTTGGTGGTGCCATCTATGATTTCAGAATGCTTTTATAATAATTAAAATCGTCAGTGAAATCATCGGTAAAACCTATGTATAAATTTTGTTGCTTCTTCTACAAAGATAATGCCAGTTCTTCAAAGCAACAGAAAAGCTAACACTACAATATAGGATGTTACTGCAAAGTAGCAGCTTTGGCAGATGCGCCATATATATAAGTGAGAAATTACAGGCTTGCATATTATGGAAAAATAAGTTTAATAGAACTTGTGGAGTAAACCACCTAATGTTGATGGTAAAGCCTTACAAAGAATAAGAAAAAGATAATCAAAAAATTGTCAAAGTTCCAGATTCTAGATATTTTAGAGCTTTTAGTAGTTTTTGTCTACATTGTTTTAAACCCTTAATCTCACCATTTAAATCGTTCAGATTAGGTTCAAATTTTAAATTTTATTACGTAAAATGGATACAATAAAGTTTAAATTTTAATATGATGTATTTTAGGGTGAAAATCTCAAATTATAGTGGTGATTTCAATAGGAGATCAAGCGTTTAACCCGTACAAAATTCCCTGCACTATAAAATGATTAATATGTTAATATAAATAGAAAAATTCGTTTAGATTTTTCTTCTCTTTCATTGTAAAATCCCATCTGATGCATTAGATATTGTAAATCTCGAATTTTAGTGCTGATTTTAATAGGAGATCAAGCGCGTAACCTCTTCTATTGCACATCATTCTTAATTTATCATGTTTTCAACTATTTTAAAGCACCTTTTGAGTCATATTTTTTCAGATTCACATCCTGTACCGTTAGATTTTTTTCTTAAAACAATAAATAGATACAATTCATAATAAACTAATCGGGATGTTAGATAAATATTTTCGCAGAACTAACTGTTGAATTAAATTCAATTAATCTTATTTAAATTACTGTTAGAACTACTTCTCATTGCACAAGTATTTACATTCCTTTTCAATACGCATACTGTATTAAATCTTATTGGGAAATTTCTTGGAATTCGCAGAAGGAGAAAAAAACACTCTGAATAAATCCTATCAATAATATTGACATCAAGAGGATACAGTAGCAAATTTTCCAATGATTAATTAGTTAGTAGAAATACCGTTGCAGGAATAACGATTCGATTTAATGTCTTGCGTTTTGATTTTATAGCTTTAAACGCGTTAAATTTGTTTACATAGAATTGTTGATACAATATCCGAGAAGATAGAATAATAAGAGAATTGAAGAATAAAATTCATTTTTTTTAATAAAGTTGATGCGATCGACGTATGTTTATGTTTATGTAGACTTGAAGATGGTTATTTTTATAAATAGCAACATTATGGTTTTCCCTAACTTGATTCATAAATATTTATTGGTATTTACATACTTAATCTGTTTTTAACCGCAATAAATTTATTTAAGGAAAAATTAAATTAATACAGACCTTATTCTATCCTGTTGGTGTCCCGGGATAAAATCCTCTTGCATGTAGATGTTTGGCCAATTTTTTTTCTGTCAAAAAAGGACGTCTTCAGTTGAGAATTTCCACCAATTTAAAGATTTATAAATTGAAACTGTTTCGTTCCTCTCTCAAACACTATTTCGTCCTTTTTCTTCAATTGAGTCACTATTCCGGCATAAAAGAAATGCTATCACAGTCAAATATCATTTCTAAATTACCAGTCAACTGCTCCAGATTAAATTTCATATTTTTCTCCGTTAAACCACTTCACGAAAATTATTAAAACACAATTTTCTCGTAAATTATCCTTTAATATCATTGACGCATTTAAACATTTTGCCGCACTATTAATTAATTAATTAATTAATTAATTGACGTAAATATAAATAAAATGACGTTAAAGTCTCTCGTAATGGTGATATTTCGAATTTTAGTGGCGATTTCAATAGGGGATTAGACGCGTAACCCCTGATAAACCAAAAATAAAAATAAACTCCCTAGGTACGTTACACATATAGGTACTTCAGATTAATTTCTTCTTTGGTAATTCGTATAAGCTGCGCGAAATTTTATCGTAAAGAACTGTCCAACACGTGCGATACACGATGTGTAAGAGGAGTTCAACGTGTTCACTATGCAGCGTACTGTAGAACACTGTCGAAGACGGACAGTATCTACTAAGGTATAACTGAGAATGCTCCAGTTTGCCACGGAGATTGAAAGTGGTCTGCGGATGATGGTCCAGCTGATATCTTTTCCTGTATAGTGTGTGCTTAAACACGCACACAACACAAAGGCGGTCACAAAACCACTATAAGTACATAGAGTAATACATATATACAGTAGTAGCGAGTGACAAATATCCCCTGATCCGATATATGTACATAAGTGTGTCTATCTTTGTCTCAGAATCGATGCGTCCTTTATTTCTTTAAAGAAATAAATGCACAGCACAGTAGCGGGCACAGTTCCTGCTGCCTCGTTTGAGAGGGCGTCAACTCCGTATTTCTTTAACGAACTAAACCAGGATATCCTTATCTTATACAAGATCGCATGTTGTCGTATCAAATAGGAACTACCTTTTAGCTCGCTTTCAAAGGTATTCCTTTTTTTTGTGAGTCTATATGTATATATTAATAACATTGTTGTGTTTTGTATTGTGTTGCTGGATCCGTTGCTATTGTAGTTGGTGTTATTGTTGTTATAGTTTTTTTATTATTATTATATTTTCTTGTAATGGTTCTTTTGTTGTACTTATATCAATTATTTCCTCATTAAAGTCTGCTGCACACAATTGAGATTTCAGGATTTTGACGCAATATGTTTGAAGGCGAAAATCGATTAAAAATTGCCAAGAAAGGTGCAACAGCCTTCCTCTAAAATATTTGTCAAATAATAGTCTTCACTCTCAAACATGGAGCTCCATCCGTATCGCCCACGTTGGCTTCAATTATAGTTTTAGTATTACCTCGCCTCTTCACGGCCGAAATAAAAATTACTCATCTACCACGACTCCATATCCAATCCAAGATTACATCAAGTCTAGACCATCTTAAAGGAATGTCCTGATTGTGCTTAGCAGACTTGTAAAACGATTTTCTGACTCAAATCCAACAAAATCTTATGCTACCGTTCACCTATCTATACATTAAGTAAAGTCATCTAACCTTCCTCTATCTGCAATTGGCCAAGATATATTGCGAGGATAGTAAGAGATGAGTTAAATCAGGTAAAGATTCTATGAAGAAGTAGGAAGCATGT